>JACXGM010002805.1:0-37521 GCA_016801145.1 Umbra pygmaea | reverse complement strand
ATTTGTCAAAGTGAAGTTAATTTTTTTCTTAGTTCTTACCCATTTTGTTTATGTATACAATATATGTTTTTACATTGTACATGTTTAATGTAAGTATACAAGTGCAGATTGGTGTTCAAGTGTTCAAAAAAAATTTTGTTGAGAAATTTGTTGTATCTTAAGTACTATTTAGTTTTAGATTTTTTTTTTTACAAGCAAATATCGGCCAAAAATAATCGGCAATATATATCGGCCATCGGCCGACCCTGATTTCAAAAGATCAGCATCGGTCTGAGAAAACCCATATCGGTCGACCTCTACGGGTGACATCTGAAGTGTGGGCCAAGGCGCCCAGTGTATTGTAGCACAACAGAGTTTTGGATGTGTAGTAATATAGAGCGATCATATGTCCTTAGGGCATTGGCGCAGTGCCAAAGTGACAACAGGAAAAACACAGACAGACACAACTGCACTCGGACAGGTAGGAGCTGACGGCAAGCCGAAAAACACACAGGCTCCACCTTGCCCCCAGATACCGGAAAGAGGTAAAACAACGTCCGTACTAACTTACAAAATCACTAATGTCAAGTAAGTATATGTCCACCCTGCCTGCCATAGAGCGTGAAAGATACATACACAAAGTTAATTTGGTAAATTTAAAAACATGTTGCTTCATTCTCCCCGTGTCAAATTGGTGTAACAACTCGACTCAGTGGCCAGAGGTGTCTTACCCGGACATTTACTCGTACCTCATCGAGTCACCAGGTGTTAAGCCAGTGAATGATTTTACTTGGTTTTTTAAAGTAAACAGCTTTAAATGTATATATTATGTCTTAATATATTTACAATACTGAGTACACTTTTCTGGACGGCAATACAAATAAACTGTAGCCTAAGGTTGAATGCTTGTAATCACAAGACGCTGACGTTAGCTATGATTATGCCAATAAAAGTAAAATACTAACTTACCTATTTCCACCCATTCCCTGTTATGACCCCTTTTCATGTCACTGAATATTAATTTCTTAGGCCTACCTGATGAAATGTTGTCCACAAACATATGTGTGTACAGTACAGCTAGCTGTAGCCATAATTGCCTTCTTTCAGGATATTTCTTTTTACATGGCAAAAAAATGAATTTTAAATTTGTTTTTTTTCTAACATTATTGGTGCACCCAACCAAACAACAACTCTTTGGCATGTTGTAGTTAGTCCGCTTTCTCGATCCGATACTGTATGCAAATACTGTCATTGACTGTATGGCGTTTTGTTATTCCCCCAAAAGTGGGCGTGAATCTGTTCAGAGACATTTTATGACGTAGCGCCGGTTGTGCATATAGAGTTGTGACGTAATGTAGAACATGGGGGATCCCCGGAAGGAGAGAAAAGCATTAGGGTCATTAAGTCAGCTAAAATGGGCCATCAGCTAAAATGGGCCTAATAATGTTGTAGCGTCAAATCTCTTACTACCTTTACAGCAAATCACAATAACTGATCTTGCATTGTTGCTTCAACACTTGTTGACATGTAACAAGAGTTTTGATTTGTCTGAGTTTTCTAGGCGGGCAGGGGAGAAAAATATAATTAGACCATATTACACATGTAGATTGTTGAACTATGTATTTTATTTTTTTAGACAAACGGTACATTAATTATTAGCAAATATAGCCTACTGTTCAGTAAATGATACTCTAATATGTGGTTTCATTGAATTCACAAATATTTAGGTACTGTGTGATTACACAATTATGATATTCAATTTAAATGCATCCTATGCACTGTTTAGACAACAGGCAGTTTAGATTATTTTTAAAATGAAAGTAGTAACGCATAGTGAGGATTTCTGTGAGTTCATATGATGACTTATAAACACAAAGTCGTACGTTATACCCATTTTTATCCCGCAAAGTGAAACTGTACTTTGATACACTGTATAAATACTGTAGCTACAGTACAACTTTTCGCAAAGGAATAAATAAGCCAAAAATAAATAAGCCATCACTTAGGCCTACTGATTTATATTTATAAACAGTAGTTAAATAATTAGATGATTACAATTCGCTGGATTCGAAACACAGTTGTCAAGTTTGAAATACCCAGTCAATGCCATGTTAAGTATTCCCCACGAAAACGATTATAATTTAGATACACAGATTCAAGTTTTCAGCATTGAAAAACGCTGGGATCGAAATATTAAGTGGACAAACTACATTTTATTTTTA
Organism: Umbra pygmaea; assembly: GCA_016801145.1. Taxonomy (NCBI): domain Eukaryota; kingdom Metazoa; phylum Chordata; class Actinopteri; order Esociformes; family Umbridae; genus Umbra; species Umbra pygmaea. The sequence continues at coordinate 35,320 of JACXGM010002805.1, read as the reverse complement.
TTAAATCTGTCTCATGCATACAGTACTGTATGTCCGTATTTTATGTTTTGATTGAGGCAAAGAAGAGATGATTACTTTGTCCCAGGTAACTGTTTAGACTGCAGGATTCGTGCATGAATAGGTATTTTAAATATACAATAGGCAGTTTAGAGCCTTCAGACTTCCCTGCCACATTGTATTTCACCTACTGTAATTGCATATTTTGCTGTTTCTTAAAACGGAAAGAAATTTGAAAAATTTGAAAAAAAGAATTTAAAAAACGCTGGTGACAGTTTTCTGCTGGTTCATTAAGGCAATTCAGACTTCTCTGGCACATTTTACTTCACCTATGTCAGGGGTCGGCAACCCGTGACTCCGGAGCCACATGCGGCTCTTTCATCCCTCTCATGCGGCTCCTTGTGGCTTATGAAAATAATTAACGAGTAGCTATTTAATTAAAATTCATTTTATTGTACTTCGTTTGTTTTTAAAATATTATTCTAAATTTGAAGATAATGGTGATCTTGTAACATCTAAATAATGTATTATTATTGTAATTTGTATCACAAAAACATGTTAAAATGTTTTGTTGCTCTTAATATGTCACAATCGCCAATGTGCGACACCCGCCAGTGCGCAATTTCTTAAACTATTCTAACCCCAGTTAGGCCAACTCATAGATAAATATATGTTTATGAGCCAACTACGGATAATGGATAATTCTAAGAAAAGTGTCTGAAGAAAATAGAACGTTCAATGCTATGTGGGCAGATTCATATGCTTTCACTGCTGATGAGACTGGTTTACCAGTATGCTTAATACGTAATGAAAAACCAGCAAACAACAGAAAGTCAAATGTCGCAAGACATTTCCAAAACAAACAAGCCTTTGCTCAAAAAGTTCCGGATGGAGATGAGAGAAAAAAAGCAGTTTCGGAACTGATGCGGAAGGTTGAGCTGAGCAAAAATCACTTAAAGAAGTGGATGAAGTCTGCAAATTCAAGTACATATGCTAGTTTTGTAGCCGCTCAGGAAATAGTCAGGCACGGGAAGCAGATGGAGAATATGTAAAATAATCTTTCATCAAGATTTCAGAAGACTTTATCTATTCACAGACTTTAAAAACAAGAGTGAAATTGTGCAGAAAATCAGAGATATCCTCTGCAAAGACTGTCAAAGACAGAACCATAAAAATGGCTGAAGACATCACCAGAAAGCAAATTAAAGACATCAATTCAGCTGTGTCCTACTCAATTTCCTGCGATGAATCTATAAAGACAAAGGTGATTAAACAAATAGCGCTGTTCTGCTGGTATGTAAACTCTGCTGGGCCACAGGAAGAAATGATTGAGTTTATACCGCTAAAAGGCCAAACACGGGGGGAGGACATCTGTGAGGCTGTCTTGAATTGTTTAAGAGCCAAAGGAATAAACACCACCTACCTGGTGTCAGTGGCTACTGATGGTGCACCAGGTATGACAGGAGCGCACAAGGGCTTTTTGGCTTTACTGCAGAAGTCGCTGGACAGAAAGCTGCTCACTTTTCACTGCATCCTTCACCAAGAGGCACTGCGTGCTCAAACATTTCCTCCGGAATGCATAGAAGTAATGAATGTTGTCATTCAGATTGTCAATAAAATTATGGGAAAATTTTTAAATCACTGTCAGTTCCATTCATTACTGGACGAGCTGGAAAACACATTCTGATCTCCTGCTGCACAACAAAGTCCATTGGCTGTCCAGAGGGGAGGTGCTGAAACGCTTTGCCATGTGTCTGGAACAAGTGAAAACTTTCCTGGGCAGCAAAGGGCTCACATTTCCTGAGCTGGAACAGCTACACTTCATGGTAGACATGACAGCGCATTAGGACACGCTGAACACAGCTCTTCAGGGGAAAGGACGCACAGCCCTGCACATGTTGGAGGAGGTATTGGCATTCGAGCGCAAGTTGACAGTGCTTGCCAGAGATTTACAGAAAGGTACACTGTCACACTTCCCCAATTTGAGAGTTCAAAGAAGCTCACATGATACATTTTGAAAATTTACATTCTGCAATCATCGCAATGCAAATATCGTTTGCGAAACGATTCTGTGATTTCAGAGAGAAAAAAACATTATCTTTCCCTGTCTCCCCCCTAAGCCTAGATCCATCCCTGCTGAATATGACTGCATTGGCAGGTGTGAGTCAACCTGATCTTGAGATGGAACTGGCCGACATAGCCGACAAAGACATGGGTGTCCAAGTTTACACGCTTGACAGCAGACCTTGAAGACCGGTCAAACTTGTGTTCGAAACTTGGAATGCTATCCCATGTGAACATGAAAAAGTATGCAGTTGGAGTCCTGTTGATCTTTGGATCCACATATGTATGTGAGCAGGTGCTCTCCAACATGAACTTTATTAAAAGCAAACATTGCGCTCGCCTCACAGATTACAGCGTCGATCCTGCGTAAAGATGAAAGTGACGGCATACAGCCCTGATGTGCAGACACTGCGCTGAGGTTCAGGAGCAGAAATCACATTAACCAAGTATGATAAATATTTTAATTGCCAATTATTTTGCATATATTCATATGTTTTCATTGTTCAGTGAAATAGTCATTTTATTATTCAGGTTGACAGCTGACTGCATGTGCCAGTAAAAGGATGACGGTACACAGAGAGAGGACGGCATTTTTGGTTTGCTTCGGGTGGATAATTTAAGTTCTGCGGTTTTTCAGAAATACAAGGACTAAAATAGACATAGAGTATTTTACTTGAAAGTAACCTTCAACCCAACATCTTTTTTTGGAGTTGAAAATGTTTTTGTTGCATGCAGAAATGTACATTTGTTTTCTCTGCATTAGTTCATTGATCTCATAAATGCGACACATTATAGTTGGTTTATGCATAGTATAAAACAAAAACAAAGTTATATGCTGTGTTATTTTATTTTAAATGTCAAAAGTGTTTTGTGGCTCCCAGTGTTTTCTTTACTGTGGGAAATGGGTGGCTCTTTGAGTGGTAAAGGTTGCCAACCCCTGACCTATGTAGTTGTTTTAATGATAAAGAAACAACACTGTTGTACACAAGAGATTATCAAGGGGAACATTCATTGTATTGTTTTCATTTAAAAACTGCCACCAAACTTTTATTCAATCTGCTGAAGTGCACCTCGGTACAACTCGGTACAGTCCCGCCCACTTTAGAGTAGCTATATCTGTAGATAAAAATAATTTAAAAAAAATAAAGAATTTGTTATTATATTGCACTTTTATAGCACTTTTCTTCCAAGGAACTCAAAGCACATTACACAGTGAGGGGGAAAGCCCACCTTATCCACCACCAATGTGTAGCACCCACTTGGGTGATGCACGGGAGCCATTTTGCTCCAGAATGCTCACCACACATCAGCTATCAGGTGGAGAGGTGAGTAGTTATATAGGCCAATTAGGAAGGAGGGTGATTATTAGATGGCCATGATTAAAAGTGAGAAGCCTGCAGCAGTATAACTTACCGATATCGGCTGAAGTGAAAAAAGAACTATACCGATATCGGCTGAAGTGAAAAAAAGAACTAGATTAGCAGGCCGACCTCGCTTTATATGGGCCGCGCTGTCACCCCATTGGTGAGTGACGGTTATACAATATTTTTTTTCAGATGCACCCTGCTTTGCTGGGAAGGTAAACCACTAGAGCAGAGCTCCCCCTATAGGGTGGAGCTCCACGATATTGAACTCAGCCATTATTTAGGTCAGACCTCTACTGTAAAAGGTTTGTATAAAACCTCCATGATGATGTCACGGAGCTGGTGGATGTTAGAGGCTTTGCGCTCCTCAACCTTCCATTTGAGAATGCCCCACAGATTCCCATTAGGGTTTAGGTCTGGAGACATGCTTGGCCAGTCCATCACCTTTAACCTCAGCTTCATTAGCAAGGCAGTGGTCGTCTTCGAGGAGTGTTTTGGGTTGTTATGTTGGAATACTGCCCTTTGGCCCAATCTCCGAGGGGAGGGGATCATGCTCTGCTTCAGTATGTCACAGCACATGTTGGTATTCATGGTTCCCTCAATGAACTGCAGCTCCCCAGTGCCGGCAGCACTCTTGCAGCCCCAGACCATTAAACTCCCATCACAATGCTTATAGGCAAGACACACTTGTCTTTGTACCCCTCACCGGGTTGCCGCCACACACACTTGACACCATCTGAACCAAATAGGTTTATCTTGGTCTCATCAGACCTCAGGACATGGTTCCAGTAATCCATGTCCTTAGTCTGCTTGTCTTCTGCAAACTATTTGCAGGCTTTTTTGTGCATCACCTTTAGAAGAGGCTTCCTTCTGGGATGACAGCCATGCAGACCAATTTGATGCAGTGTGCGGGGTATGGTCTGAACACTGATGGTCTGAGACAGGCTGACCCCCCAGCTCTTCAACCTCTGCAGCAAAGCTGGCAGCACTCATACCTCTATTTCCCAAAAACCTCTGGACATGATGCAGAGCACATGCACTCAACTTCTTTGGTCGACCAGGGCAAGGCCTGTTCTGAGTGGAACCTGTTTTTTTTAAACCGTTGTATGTTCTTGGCCACTGTGCTGCAGCTCAGTTCCATGGTCTTGAGGCAATCTTCTTATAGCCTAGGCCAGGGGTATTCAAATCTTACGCAATGAGGTCTGGAGCCTGCTGGATTTCTCTTCTACCTCATCATTAACAGCACAACTGTATATTGTAACTTCACAGCTTCAATGACAAAGCAATAACTGTGATATTATAGTACATTACTGGGGAATTGCAATATTTTGCTGTACATCATTACAACAAGGCCCTGTACTTTTACAGTGTGTACTGTGAAAGTAATGTACAAGTTGACATCAATTTACTGTGAATTTACAATGTGTACTGTGGAAGTCATGCTAAAATTGTCCAGTAACTTACTGTAAAAGTAATGCAGATGTAGCTTCCATTTATTGTCAATTTACAATCATTGTACAATTAACCCTCTAACCCCAACAAACAACTCTGAGGTAAAGTCAATGTTAGCACAATGGCATTTATTTATTAACAAATAAATATTTTTCCATGTACAGCAGATGCCAAGAACGTCAAGAGTTCAAGCAATTCAACTTTCTAGTCATAAAAGCCATCTTAAAATGCAGAAAATGCAGATAAATTGTGCAAACTTGCAATTCAACTACCTGTCTCACAATTCAACTATTCAACTAGCTGTGTCACAATAACAGTAATGGACAGGATGGGAATGAGGCCTTGATGGCAGGTTAAGAGAGCAAGGGAGAGAGAGATGTCGTAAAGGTACTCCTCTCAGTCTCAGACATTATAATGAGTCCACACGCAACAGCATTGTCTAAAAATCTTGTAGTGCAAAGTTGTCTTGAAAAATTACAAAAACAACAAGGCTACTTAAAACTGAGCCTGACAACTACCGCTGCAAAAAACTAAAACTATGATGCCCACTCAAAGTCAATAAGTTTCCTCAAAAGGGTGCTCACATGAGGGTTCATTGTTGTCCACTTCTTGGTCTTTAAGCCTCTTTCAGGATTGATGCCCAGGAAGCACCTGTTAATAAGCAAAGATAGTTTCAGTTTTAAATAGACTAACAGTATGTTTTGCAGACAGCATGTATCAAGGTGTGCTTTTTGCTGTGCTTTTTCCCCACATTAAACCCTAATAGGTTTATAATCCAAACTTGTTAGATCTTACTCTCACCATAATTTGTTTTTTGCCATTTTTAGCGAAGGTGCCTCAGGTGAGGTTTGCCTGAGGCAAAGTGGTTGATTTGCTACTATAATAGGCCATATCAATGTGCGCCGCCACTGAAATGAATCTTCACACAATTGGCCAGTTGGTAAATTAAAACCAAACCCTGATGAAAATATGAAAAACATCCTTTTCAATTAAGGGCCTGAGAGCAAAATTTCATCTACTTCATTCAATACATTCACATTTCACAATAGACATTTCAAAATGATCATCACATAGCCTGCCCCAAAACAAAATAAATAGCTGTGATTTGACCAGCAGGTATTTGTCAGCATAACATGTGTAGAAACCCAGACTGATCTGCAGAGCGAAATTGAATGAGTTCACGATCTTGGGGTTGTCCGGTGTTGCACAGTAATCCAGGATGTTCCTCGTCGACTAATTGCCTCCTGTAGCTTCTGAAGGACATCGACGTCCGTCAGGAGGCCAAAGTGTGAGAATAAGCATTTCTGAGAGAAGAGAAATGGCCATTCCTGTTTGATCTCAGAAATCGCTGCAGCAGGCACTTTGTTAAGGTATTTCCGCAGGATGACGTGTCTTTTCCATCATTGGTTCTGCTCTCTCTGCCACACGTATTCCTTCCTCTGTGTATACAGACATACACATGTATTGTTAGTACCCAAGTAACAATTTGGCCGCCCAACACACAGTGTTCAGATCTTGACCGATTACCAAAGTCTAAACAAAAACAAAATTACCTAAAAGGATAGTAGATGGCATGCCGGAATACATGTTCAGCAGATCCCTCTTCATATTCTCCATTGTTGCCTCGGTCTCCCCCTCTTGCAAATCTGCTGGGCCCCACCTGACACACCTAGGAGTGGGCATCACAGGGTAACAATAATATTTGGGACGGTTATAGCTCAGAGGTTGGAGCAAGTCATCTCATGACTGAAGGGTCAGCAGTTTGATTCCCTGTTGTGACTGTCTAAATAGACCCATCCCACAGAAGTTGATGTTACAGTGTAATAGTGTTGTAAACACAGGTGTATTCTATCAAACTAATTAAAGGTATATTCCACCATTTGGGGAATTAAGCTTATGTTCCACCTCCCCTCGAGTAAAACAATTGAGTTTTACCTTTCTCCCGTTCATCCAGCAGTTCCCTGAGTCTGGCGATACCACGTATAGCTCCAACCTAGCATAGGTCATTGGATCGGATTATACCATTAGCATCTCTCCCGCAAAGTGACTAAGATTTCCGGAATTTTTCCTAATTAAGAGTTGTCTCTTCTCAAGTTAGAACATGCAATAAAACTAACGGAAAATGAAACGTGGCGATTTTCTAGGCTGATTTGACATGGAACTATAATCTCATTCTGGCGTAATAATCAAGGAACGCGCCAGACACAGGGAACGACTGGATGAACGGAAGAAAGGTAAAAATAAATTGTTTTACTCGAGGGGAGATGGAAAATTAGCTTAATTTGCCAAAATGGTGGAATATCCCTTTAAGGTCAAGGTATTTAGTGTACCACAACCATGCATGCCAGAGAGCCACTATTCACAATATCGGCGCCCTGGCTCAGCTAAATCCTAAATGGAACAAGGCCATAATCACAGTTAATTACACCTGTGTTTACTACACTATTAACATCGCAACATGCTTGCTGTGAAAAGGGTCCATGTCAAATTGTCAATAAAGTAGGCAAGAGAAAAGTATCTTTTGTCCTGTTTCAGGGTTATTCATGGTCATATACAATGCTTTCAAACAAATATTGACAGACTTTACATGTATACTGCCACATACATAATGCCACATACCCGTATTGGTCAACAGGACCTCTTGCCAGTCTGGCCTCTCCCGCCATTCCCGTGCGCGGTCTTCTTTCTCTGTGGCGTTGAGCAGGAGTATTCTTCCTATTTCTGTACTCCACTCTCGTTTTTAATTGTTGCAGAAGAGAGTGACATCCGTCTCCATCAGTATCACCGTGCTTTCCAATGTCGCCAAATGATTTTGGATGGCTCCTGAAAATTAATTTAATTTTAAAATGTGGGTGGGATAATTAGAAAACATGTCACCATTGTGGCACTTACGACAAAAGCGTACAGCTAATGTAAGGATTACTTAAAGGAAAGAACCACACTTAAAAAAAACATCAGGCTGAACAAGACCATCAAAAAAACCTTAAAAAAATGGTTTTCTTGAATATACTAGCTCTGTTTAAACAAACCATGTTTACAAAATCTTCATTCTTGCACCCTTGTTTATCATAGGTGCAGGGAATGAATCATCAAAAGTTACAAACAGTTGAAGGGGGTGGGGTTGGGGCTGGGGATTAATTGACAGGTAATATTGATAATAGTCCCATCCCTACCTGACAATGTTTCTCACAACGCTGTGTCACATGGCTCTGATTGGGTTGCGGTCGTGCTGCATCATTTGGTCCACGAGCACGTCCTTTCTCTCGTCTGGCAATGGTCTTTCTTCTTTTTCCAAGTCGAATGGCTGATGACACCTGGTCCCAGTTGAGACGAAAGTCAACATGCCATGGTACACCAGGGGGGTATTCCATAAAACTAGTTTAGAAAACAAGCCAGGCTTATTTTGGTTAGTCAGGCTTATTTTCAGTGAATTCCGTTCCATAAAGCTATCTGAAAATAGTTCAAACTCAGTTACCCTGGCAACTTATGCTGGGAAACTAACCTGGTCCAGGGCAGGCTATTTGTCAGGCTAAGCCTAGGTTGATGCGTAACTGGAATACCGTTAACACTGACCTGTGCTTGGAATGTGATGATATTACATCAGACTCTCTGGCATGCTGCCATTTCATATCATGTAATCATTATCGGTCCAAATATTAAAGCAAATGCACTTTAATAATAAATGTAATACATTTGAACATACAAAAAGTGTAACAAATGCAAAAAAATGAAGTTACAATTGTTTAGTTGGTGTGTAATGAATCAATTAAATAGGGAGCTCAAACCATATGTGTCAGACGCATAATCATGGCATGTCCTTTCATCCTTAAGGTGGTGGATGAGCTAGCGATCATATGCAAGGCATTTCAAAGATAACGTACTGTCAGGGACAGGGCAGACCTGTTGGCTTTTTCTGACAACTACCTGCTTAAGCGGTATGGATTCGAGGGAAGGGATAGCATATATATATATGTAGATTACATTGTAGTTTCATGTGCTGTGCTACATAAAATTGCCTGTCTAGGGAAAGAGAGGCAACCAAGGATGGTTGTAGAGGAAGACTGGGGTATTGAAGCCGTTTTCGAGGACAATGAAACAGGCACGGTCATAAGTGACAGTCTGTGACCACACGTCCTCTTTTCCCCAGACATGTCCTCTTTGATTACCGTTGCTTCAGCAACACTAGCAACACGAACGCGGGTTTTTTTTATTGTCGAATGCAGATTTTTCTCTTCAAAATAATAGCGCACATTCCAATCCATGAAAAAATCGTTGTAAATTCATTTTAATGCTATTGAATTATAATCGAAAACAATTGTAGTATGTGTTTAAGTAACTATTAAAATAGTTTGAAAAAAGATTAATGTTGTTAATAACATTTGTAAAAGATATGCAGTAAACTAAATTTTATGAATATATTGTCTCATATAAACTAAAATACCTATTAATTGTGCCAAAACCTGTGCTATGGATAAATGTTCAATAGGATGTGTTTCATCCAAATATAGTCTTAATCCCTCGAGTACTTGAGGCAGTATAGCTAAAACATTTATTTGATTATAATTCACTAGCTTTAAAATTAATTTACAATGATTATTTCAGGCATTGGAATGGGCGCTATTATTTTGAAACAAAAATGTAATTCTTTCTTTACTTAAATTGCTGCTGTCAAAAGTTGCTGCTGTCAACGTTGGTCATTATTCTCTCTCTCTCACACACGATATTGTGACAAATATTTTATTTCACTTTCATTGATTATAGTAATGTACATTTCCAATTATTTGCTACATACACATTTAGACGATCAGCAACTTCTTGCCAGCCTTTCTCTTTTGTTTGATTAATTGCTGCGGTATTCCTTTTTTAGTAATAATATGTTTTGAAAAGCAAACGCTGCTCAGTCGCGGTTAATATTGTTGCTCTTTCTTTCCCCTTATTTGCCATGGTAAATTGATGAATCTATGCTCCACCATCAGGGCTTCTTAACAATGAGGTGCACGCGCTATTAGCTAGACTATTTGAACCTGGTTTGAATTAGTGAGATCACATGAGCTTCAACTTAACATTATGGAACCGATTTAAGTGCAGCTGATTAGTTCGGTTCATTCAAGTCTCGTTTATGACTTTAATCTTCGCTTTTCTAAGCGGCCTTTATAGAATACCCCCCAGGCTGTAAAGCGCTTGACTTGTTTGGGGCAATGCTGGGAGGGCTGGGCAACAGCTGATTTGGAGGCTGGAATGTTGTGTTTGGAGAACATGGAGTTGGGGAACTTGGAGCACTTGGATCAGGAGCAGAGACCAACTCCATACTAAGTGTAACGTTTCCCCTGGCCCTGTTGCTGTGACCAGTGTTTCTTGAACATTTGAGTATCTTAAGTTCTCCATCCTTTTAGTTTTGTGCTCCTTCTAGGTCATGTGTTTTTTATGCTGCCCTCTAGTGGGTCAGTAGTGCACGTTTAATGCTGGCCTCTAGAGTGTCCCTTCTAGTACGGGTATATCTATGACAGTCACCTCATTAGTGTTGGCAGCTGTGTCTTGTTTTCCACCATGTATTTCCCTATTTAAAATCATGAGACTGGTAACGACCTTGATGGTCATTGTTTCCTGTGATATTGCTATCTGTAAGTTCAGTATTCCTCATTCTAAAGATAACTTATGTTTATTCCAAGTTTAAGCTTGTTGCTGTTTGAGTACAAGTGTTTGTGCCTTGTTCCTTTTGTTTGACACCATTGTATGGAGATATTCCTGCTTGAATTTCCTTTTGGGAAGATAATCGTTGGAACCAGTTCTAATCTGAAAGGTTTTGGTTTTGTTTGTAGAACAGTCAGTATAAGCATTATTGTAATAAACCTTCTTAATTTATCACACATCCGCTTCCATTCTTCTCATGGAACCTAAGCGTGATACTAAGAGTAACAAGTACTAGAAGGCCCAAAAACAATTTATTAATTGAGATAGGGCAAGATGTTGGGCTACGGGTCAATAGACTGTGTGCTTAACTGTAGTCCTGCTCCAGTACTTCCTGGAGGAAGGTTTCCTGTCAGCACTATTGGATGAAGCAATTCAAATTTATTCACGCGACTGCCACTTGTTCGAATGTGACATAATGGGTTGGGAGAACGCAGAACTGTCTATTGACTCATGTTAAAACATTGCTCTGATAATCCCACTTAAAAAACAATAGTGAAAATAACAGGCCAATACACTATTGGAATTACAAACTCATCATAACAGGGTCTGATTTTTTTTCACTGCTATTGTTATTAAGTTTGGAAATGCATGCAAGGAATAAGCATCAGCTGCATTCACTTCTATGTATTTCCACATGTGAAAACAACATCAGTGAAAAACAGCCCAGTTTTGATGAGTTTGTATTTCCAATTATTATTTTTTATGCCTATTATACATTTCCCCAACCCATTAAGTCACACTGAACAAATGTCACACACATGAATAAGGTCTATAAGGTGTGCTGCACACCTGAGCTGAATCACAAGCTCACATATTGGTTACAGTATTTGACAGGTAACCAATGTGTGAGCTTGGAACTACATACAGTATATTGTCTACCAGTTGTGCCAATGTTCCAGAGCCCTAGTTCAGTGACATGAAAGGGTGAAAAGTGTAATGGGTGAACAGATGAATTTACCGTCCTTGATGCCCTTTATTAACTTCCAACGTCAGATAGGTTTGAGGTATTTCACCAGATCTCTCTCCTCCAACAAGGTCAGATCTTCAATAGACTCGACCCCAAGCTCATCCAGCATGGTGGTAAGAAGGTCATCAGGGAGACCAGGCAAGTATGACCACACTGCTTCCTTGACCTAGTCTCATTAAGTAGTGAATAATGAAACACTAATTTCTAATTTTTGCCATCCCTACACTGTATGCATATTTCGTACTATAGTCTGTTCAATCAACAAAGCAAATTAAAGACAAAATCAACTTTATTCAAGGCTACCAAACAGAAAAAAAACTTTGTTTGCTATGACTACATAGCCTGCTCTACTACTCACGTCTCTCCTCACGTATCCTGTGTCCTCACTTTCCTCCCTGCTCATACTGCCTCTGGAAAAGAATGGTGGAGAGCAATAAGGGACTGATCATACACATTGTATGCTCAAAGAGGATACTAGTCCAGGAGATCTTTCTGCTTAATGCACACAATTGTCTTGGGCCACACCTAGGTCACAGTACACACCTGTGTCACATAACTTTACAAAAGTATGTTTCTCTGAGACAAAATAGACCGAATTATGAACAAAAATAACTATAACTAACTGTTCTCTGGTAAAATGTACATCCCCCTTCTGTAATCTGCGCCTTTGACTGTAACATAGTTACAAGGCACTGCCGACTGTAACTGGAATGGACAACTGGCTACAGATGCCCTGATCCTGTCATTGTAATCGTCAACATGAAAATCAGTCCCCTTTTCTGCTTGTACAAGTGGAGGGAACAAGTTTCCTGCACTCAAGTATGCTTGTAGAAGTTGGTGCCTCTCTGCTAGAGTTTTGCACAAATCCTTAAAATTGTGCAATTTTCTGGCACACTGTTTAAAAAATGTATGTTTGCTCTCAAATCGGAGTGTCCATAGGCGAATAAGAGGGCCAAAGTGAATGATGAGAGATGGACAGTGGCACAGATAATGGTGCTTTGGTCTGAGGGGGGCATTGGGGAAATGCCTTGTCCTGTTGTCTATTTACTCCTCTATGAGGACTTTTAGATACAACCTGGCCCTCTGTAATGACCGGTGCACAGATGAGTTCAACTATCTCCCTCAGCTGCAAAATGATTTGCCACACCTAATTTTCGCAGGGATCTTTAATCCTGTCACCCAGCATGAGTGGGAGAAGTCTAAGGGATCTTTAATCCTGTCACCCAGCATGAGTGGGAGAAGTCTAAGGGATCTTTAATCCTGTCACCCAGCATGAGTGGGAGAAGTCTAAGGGATCTTTAATCCTGTCAACCAGCATGAGTGGGAGAAGTCTAAGGGATCTTTAATCCTGTCACCCAGCATGAGTGGGAGAAGTCTAAGGGATCTTTAATCCTGTCACCCAGCATGAGTGGGAGAAGTCTAAGCAAACACCAGTTCTGAGCTGCATGCCCACTGAGCTTGTCACTGCTGGGAGAGAGGTCTGCTGGTTTGTCCTTACCATCGTTAACTTCATATCGGAACTTGTTTTGCACCTGTTTAACTGCAGGTATGTAAAATGTTTATCCTAAGCTATGACTCCCTCAAATAAGTCATGGGCTAGACATGGTGGTAGGCCAGGCTGGCAAACATGGAAATATGAAAGTTGATTGAAAGGAGAGTCAAACTTGATGCCGCATACAGAGTCAGTGGCAGTAGTTTTGTTCTCTTGCAAATTACTTGCGTATGATTGGGCTGTTCTTTTGGTACCACACAATATAGGATTAGTCAGGAAATCATCTCTACACACCACAGTAATGACAAAAATAAATAGACAGACTGAAGTTCTCCAAGAATCCCCCAATAGAATGGGATCCCAGTTTGTCTCCTGCAATGGCAACCAAAGAGCCCTTTAGTACAATGCCATCAGACTACACCTCTCTGTTCCAGAATTTTGAGGTCCTCAATCAGGGGAGCAAAAACTTTATTTACCTCAAAATACTTAAAGTCATGTTTCCTACATAAGAAAACAAGTTGCATCTGATCAATAGAAGATCTATTGTGAGGCAAGATGTCAGACAGAGTTAGGTAAACCGCTAAACTGTGCTTTTTTTCCCTGAGCCCTTGACCACCTCAAAGGCATTTTGGTACAGTATTATACCAAGTGAAGAAGAGTCAGCTTTCAACATTGGATTACTTTGAAAGCCTTCTCCATCCTTGACATCCTGATAGACAGCATCGGTAGATGGCTGCAAACGTGTCATGGTATACTGTTCACGTAGACTCATTTTGTAAAAGTGTCACCAATGTCTCATGTATAGGAACATACTGAGCAATACATTCTTTGTCATTTTCATCATTGCCCAAGAGCAAAGGAACGGGATGAACATAGTTAAAACACTCTTTAAAAGCAGCCTTCCTCTTTGCATCTGTACTGAGCATTCCCCTGTTATAGAGTGTGAGTAGATCATCTCTGTTCATTTCTTCAGTGATGCTGCTTATAGTGGCCTGAGGGATTCCGAGTTCTTTTAGTTTCTCACTCAGAATGTTTAGGGAATTGGACAGGCCAAGTTCATGAGCACTTTGAAAGCCATCAATAATGGTTTGAATGGTGCTTGCTGGTAAGAGTAGCTTAGATTGGAATTTCAGGTAGAAAAGTGTAAGGTTCTGTAAAAATAGGTTTTGTCGACAGCTAATGGCATTTGTGGTTCATTATGTTCCTCGGCAGCCTCTGAATATGACTGACTGGGTCCTGGGAACGGCTCCGTGGCAATAGACTTGTCTAAAACAAGGTCATCTAAAACTGAATCCTCTGCACACCTATGTTTTCTGGAAATATGTGAAGCAAAAGTCATCACGTGTGTGAACGTGCAATCACAACCTCTAAATGGACATCTAGTTACCATTCCTTCCCTTATGTGCATCTTCAAATGCTTAATAAGAGAGGCAAAAGTGTCACACTTAAATGCACAAGCCTCAAGCAGACATTTCAAGGGTGTGTCAGGTGGTAGAGCTGATGTGTCAGGTGGTAGAGCTGATGTGTCAGGTGGTAGAGCTGATGTGTCAGGTGGTAGAGCTGATGTGTCAGGTGGTAGAGCTGATGTGTCAGGTGGTAGAGCTGATGTGTCCGGTGGTAGAGCTGATGTGCCAGGCAGTTTAGGCCCAGTAGCTTGCAGGTAGGACCTATGCTGCCTATACATATGAATTTGTAGTCCTGTGTGTTTTCTGTACCTTCGTGAGCAGTCAGGCACCCAACCCTGGTAGTGATAATTGGGGGCATTGCTATGCAGTTTTGTGTGCTGAACATAGTTACAAACATTCTCAGACACATGCTCACAGCCAACAAATTTACAGTTGAACATTGTGGTGCATGTTAACTAGTCACCTACCTAATCTATTTCTCCTTACTCTTAGCCTGACACTGAACAGGATGGTTAGCCTGCCTGACCCTGAACAGGATGGTTACCCTCGCCCTCTGATGAGCTGAAAAGAAAAAGGAGAAATTACACAAAGGCAACCAACAATAAGAATATCCGTTTGAATGCAGATTATAATCATTGATCATTGTAATTTAATTTTAGTCATTTGTCAAAAATGATAGTGGTATACACTATAGTATACCATTTACAAACGTTACCATAGATGATTTGTCACATACACGTCTGTTCTTTTTCAATACATCAGAGAAGAGCCGATAGTATATTTCAGTTCCTTTTACATCCACTGGGGTGCTTCTGTATACGTCTAAACTTGAGCTACCACAACTTCCAGAATTCCAAGCGAATATAGTGCCCGTCCCCGTTTTGAACACACCGACACATAATATGGGCAATTCAACAGCACACCTCTGTAGAGCTTGACGCTAGAAAGTTATACATATTTGTTTTTGAAATTGTAGTCTAATTTCTATTCATCATGCCCGTTTGGTGTTCTGTACCTGGTTGCAGAAATTACAAGCAAGCACAAAAAGAAGGAGTAATCTTTCACACTTTACAATAGGCTATAAAAAGTTAGGGTCTGCAGTCGGCATTTTAGGTCGGCAGATTATTAAAATTAACCGGCACTACAGCCCGAAAGCGGCTGAAAAACGATGCGATCCCATCCATTTTTCTTTATCTAGAAAGAGTAGCCTATATATAGTACATATAGTAACTTACACACTCAGCTAGCTACTAAATACAGCTGGCACACTACACATACAGTACAATAACATTACCACACAGACACAATGTGTGCTCCATTATCAAGGTACAGAAAATAGGTTTAATAAACTTACTCATCTGTTAATTGTCCTCTTGCTATGTCTCTTTCCATGTGTGCTGGAAAACTTCAGTGATTCAGTGACGCATATATGCGGTCGTCAGTCATTTTTGGTTCAAGCCTCACAAGTAAAGCTTGTCCACGATCCTCTTCATTGTAGCAAGTGCTTTTTTCTTCAGTAGACATGGATGGACATATTCCCACAGAAGCACTTAGGCAATTAGAATTTAACCGCGTTTCAACTGCATTATCTGTAGAACATGCTGCCTTGTTGAAGCTGAATATCAAACTCCATTTGTTGTAAACAATCTTCGGTGTACTCGGGCGCAAACATGTATGGTTGGATGTCAATCAGAATGTAAAAGCATGTTGTAAAATTCATCATCTGCAAATCCTAGGTTAGTAGCAATTGTGTTACCAACAACTTTGTTCATGAACTGTTTCACAGAATCATGCTGGGTGGGCGGGGCTTGGAACAAGGAAGCCAGCATTGTAGTTCTCTACATACGGAAAAAATCATACCACCTTGTCTGTTTAGCATTAAAACGAGTGATCAAAACGGCACAGAAAGACAAGCTATACCTTAAAAAATCAAGGACAACTGAGGCTTTAAGAGAGTAGGTTTGAAAGCCAGATCAGTAGAACAGGGATGCTTATTTTTGCGACAGAATACATGCCTACATTCATGTTTACTATCTCCACAGTCGATTCATACCATAGGGTGACGTCAGGGTATGAAGTTTCAAATCTTGCTCTTACACTAGCCAGGCATGGGTGAAACATATCTCACTGTTATTCAAATGTCTGGGGGAAGCTACTAGCACCTCCAGATAACTGTAGGGTGAAGAATCCCTTTAATGCAATGATCTACACAACCAATCACATGGCAGTTACTTCAATGCATTTAGGAGTGTGGTCCTGGTCAAAACAATCTCCCTGAACTCCAAACTGAATGTCACAATGGGAAAAAAGAAAAAAGCTATTTTGAGCGTGGCATGGTTATTGGTGCCAGACGGGCCGGTCTGAGTATTTCATAATCTTCTCAGTTACCGGGATTTTCACGCACAACCATATCTAGGGTTTACAAAAAATGGTGTGAAAAGGGAAAAACATCCAGTATGCGGCAGTCCTGTGGGCGAAAATGCCTTGATGATGCTAGAGGTCAGAGGAGAATGGGCCAACTGCTTTAAGCTGATAGAAGGGCAACTTTGACTGAAATAACCACTCGTTACAACTGAGGTATGCAGCAAAGCATTTGTGAAGCCACAACATACACAACCTTGAGGCGGATTGGCTAAAACAGCAGAAGACCCCACCGGGTACCACTAATCTCCACTACAAATAGGAAAAAAAGAGGCTACAATTTGCAAGAGCACACCAACATTGGACAGTTCAAGACTGGAAAAATGTTGCCTGGTCTGATGAGTCTCGATTTCTGTTGAGACATTCAGATGGTAGTCAGAATTTGGCGTAAACAGATTGACAACATGGATCCATCATGTCTTGTTACCACTGTGCAGGCTGGTGGTAGTGGTGTAATGTAACGTTTTGGGGGATGTTTTCTTGGCACACTTTATGCCCCTTAGTGCCAATTGGGCATCGTTTAAATACCACGGCCTACCTGAGCATTGTTTGACCATGTCCATCCCTTTATGGTCACCATGTACTTATCCTCTGACGGCTACTTCCAGAAGGATAATACACCATGTCACAAAGCTCGAATCATTTCAAATTGGTTTCTTGAACATGACAATGAGTTCCCTGTACTAAAATGGCCCCCACAGTCACCAGGGGCCTCATTTATAAACGTGGTGTATACACAACAGAAGATGTACGCAGCTCTCTATGCAATAATTGGAATTTATCAAAAGCAAACTTGACGGGAAAATATGCGGTCCTTCGCGGCTACTTTGACCCAGGGGTACGCACAAAAACGGGTGAAATGAGAAATGGCGACACCGTTGGCAGATGAATGAAACACGTAGGCTACTGTAGATCCGTCTGAAACTGCAGAGAGTTGTGTAACCAAAATCGAAATACTGCCTGTCATTAATAATATGAAGATGTTACAAAGCCATGCTTACAATTAACAGCCTGCAGAGAAATACAAACAATATAGTAACTTAAGTGCAAATGAAGGATATATTGCACATATTTGCAAAAAGAACACTCAAATATATTATGTAGGCTAATTATAATGGCATTATGTAATTCATCCTCATAAATAGTACGGTAAACAGAACAAAATCATGTTTAAAACTAATATTCTTGTCGATGTCTCACAATGCAGATAGATAAATAGATGATGATATATAGATATTCAATAGATAGTCTTTATTGTCCATTGGGGAATATTGTTTTTATAGTAGCTATACATGTCATAATCAGATACTGTAACGACTCCACACACAGGGACTGTAGAATAATAGGTATTTAATGAAGTTAATGCCAGACGATAACTATGTCGTAGGTACTTCAACAACAAGGTGAGGACAGACAAGCTTCGGTACACAGAATAAACAGGGCAGAGGTACGGTGACAGAATCCTTCTTCACAATGGTTTTCCAGGCTGGGTCATACACTGATAGTCACGGGCAAAGGCACAGAAACAGGATCCAAGGTCGGGTACTCGATAGATGCAAACACAGGTCAGGCACAGGAAATCACGGGCAGAAGTACACAAGGGCTGGGCGATCTCAGGAGTCAAACATACAAAGCAGATGGTCAATAATACTTCAGGCAAACAATACTTATAAACGCTCAGTAGATCAGGAATGATAATACCTCGCAAAGAGTATGACACAGTGCCATGGCTAATATACTACTGGTGACTGGGTGCAGGTGTTTAGTATTCCGGTGATTGCGATCTGAGATGAGTGCTGCGTTCATGTGTGTCCGGATGATTGGAATTGGTAGAGGCTGCTGGGGGTGTATTGGACACCGAACGTGACAACCTTATATAACCCCCCCCCTCGACGGGCGGCTCCTGATGCCCCACTCGTCCTCAGCGGGGGCCTACCCCGTGGTCGGGGAGACGGGCGATCCGGATGGGACCCATGGAAATCCGCAATTATGGCCGGGTCCAGGATGTCCCAAGCGGGAACCCACGACCTCTCCTCCGGACCATACCCCTCCCAATCCACCAAGTATTGTAATCCCAAACGACACCTCCGTGAATCCAGCAGTTCCCGGACTGTATATGCAGGTTCTCCACCTACATCCAGAAGAGGAGGGGGATGGCGCGACATAGGTGGATGAAGAGGACTGTAACAGACGGGTTTCAGCAAAGAGACATGAAAGGAGGGCGACATCCTGAACTGTCTGGGCAACTGTAGACTGTAAGTGACCGGATTTATTCTACGGAGGATCTCATATGGGCCCAAATACCTGTGGTTGAGTTTTTTACAATGATTCCTGAATCTTACATCCCTTGTCGATAGCCATACCCTCTGCCCTGGGTGAAACACGATTGCCGGTCGACGTCGTCGATCCGCTTGTTTCTTCTGGTACCGTGTAGCATTTTACAGGTGTTGGTGGGCTTCGTCCCATACCCTGTAGCTGCTTACGAACCAGTCCTCGACGGACATCACTTGGCTGACACTGGTGTCCCACGGGAACAGAGGAGGCTGAAAACCTAGGACACATTGCAACGGAGTTAACTTGGATGATGAGTGTATGAGTGAATTTTGTGCGTATTCCACCCAGGGCAAGAACCTGCTCCACTCCTTGTGTTGAGTCGCACATTGTTGTCTCAGGAATTTACAGATTTCCTGATTTAATCGCTCCGTTTGCCCGTTCGATTGAGGGTGGTGTCCTGACGATAAACTGACGGTGATTCCTAACCTCTCACAGAACGCCTTCCATACTTGTGATGTGAATTGGGGCCCTCTATCAGAAACAATATACTCTGGGAGACGGAATTGGCGAAACACCTCTTTGAATAGGCATTCAGCTGTTTCAAGAGCAGTGGGGAGGTGGTGGAGAGGGACCAATCGACACATCTTTGAGAACCTATCTATTATAACCAGAATCGTAGTGTTCCCCTCTGAAGGGGGTAGGTCTGTAACGAAATCTATTGCCAGGTGGGACCATGGTCTGTGTGGGATGGGTAAGGGCAGTAGCTCACCTGCGGGTAACTGTCTAGGCGTTTTCGATTGAGCACATACCGGGCAGGACAAAACATAGTCGGCGATGTCCTCCTTTAAGGAAGACCACCAATACTTCTTCTCCAGCTGCGCAATGGTCCTTCTAACTCCTGGATGTCCCGTACCCAAAGATGTATGGCACCATTGCATCAATTGAGGTCTCACTGCAGCCGGTACGTACGTCTGCCCAGACGGCGTGGTAGGGGGAGCAGGTTCTGTAAGTAGAGCAGTACGTATGATGTCATCTACCTCCCATCGGATAGGCCTTACCCAGCATTCAGACGGGAGGATGTACTCTGTAGCCGGGGAATGTTGCGGAGGATCGAACTGCCGGGATAAGGAGTCAGCCTTGACGTTTTTCTTTCCTGGCACATGAGAAACAATGAAATTGAAACGGTTAAAAAATAACGACCATCTGGCATGATGTGAATTTAGGCGTTTAGCACTCCTGACATATTCTAAGTTACGGTGGTCCGTCAACACCATAAACGGATGTTTAGCCCCTTCCAGCCAGTGCCTCCACTCTTCCAATGCTAGTTTAATAGCCAACAGTTCCCAGCTACCCCATCATAATTTCTTTCAGCAGGGGAAAGCTTTCGGGAAAAAAACGCACAGGGATGCATCGTTTGCCGTGTCGCTGAGAAAGCACTGCCCCTACACCCACCTCTGAAGCATCCACTTCCACAGCGAATGGTAAGTCTGGGTCTGGTTGTTTGAGAATGGGAGAGGAGGTGAAGCTGTGCTTAAGTGTCCGAAATGCAGTGATAGCGGGGTCGGGCCATTTTAATTTATGTCCCTTCTGGCTTGTCATCGCATGCAATGGGGCAGCGATGGTGCTGTAGTTACGTATGAATTTCCTATAGAAATTTGCGAATCCAAGAAACCTCTGTAGTTCCTTTACTGTCTGTGGTTGAGGCCAGTGGCGCACTGCACTTGCTTTTTCCTTGTTGACATGGACCCCTCCTGGGGTGAGAACGAATCCCAGAAAAGAGACTGTAGTAACATGGAATTCACTCTTTTCTGCCTTGATGTATAAATTGTTGTCCTGTAGTCTCTGTAGTACTCGCTTGACGTGTTGTATGTGTTCTGACAGGGAGTTCGAGTATATGAGGATGTCATCTATATATACGACCACAAATATGTCCAACATATCCCGGAAGATATCATTCATGAATGACTGGAAAACCGCTGGGGCATTTGTGAGTCCATACGGCATTACTTTGTACTCATAATGTCCCCGGTGTGTAATAAAAGCCGTTTTCCATTCATCGCCTTCCTTTATCTGGACGAGGTTATAGGTGCTTCGCAGGTCCAGTTTGCTATAGATTGAGGCTTGACCGACTTGTTCCAATGTTGCGGGAATCAATGGGAGGGGATATCGGTGTTTTATGGTGACATCATTTAGGGGTCTATAATTGATACATGGTCTCAGTCCCCCATCCTTCTTCCCGATGAAGAAAAAACTGCAAGCCACTGGGGAGGTAGAGGGCCTAATGAAACCTTGCTGTAATGACTCCTCAATGTAACGATTGAGGGCTTCTTGTTCAGGTAAGGACAGAGGATATATCCTTCCCTTAGGAAGGTGGCATCTGGTACTAGATCTATCGCACAATCCTAGGTGCGATGTGGAGGAAGGGAGGCTGCTTTGTCCTTTGAAAACACCTGTGCATAGCTGTCATATTCCGGGGGAACATACGTAGGGCCCACGACGTTACAGTCTTCCACAGACGTGGCTCTGCATGGTACTTTGATACATGTGTCATGGCATTCCACACTCCATGAGAGTAATTCTCCTGTCTTCCAGGAGATGTGTGGGTTGTGTAGGCACAACCAGGGGTGTCCTAGTACTATAGGTTCTCGGGTGGAGGATAAGATCATGAATTGGATGTCTTCTAGGTGCAGAATTCCCACCTGTAACTTAACAGGCTCTGTCTGGTGGGTAATGTATCCGGAGCCAATGGGTTGCCCGTCCAGGGAGTTAACCCTTAAAGGGGAAGAGAGAGCAAGTAACGTTACCCCCAGGTCTTGTGCTAAAGTACAATCCATGAAATTGCCGGCAGCGCCGGAGTCCACCAATCCAGTGGACGTAATGTGTTTGTCCTTCCAGGTTATTTTAACGGGTACATTAAACTGGTTACTGGTGAGAGAGAAAGGGGTTGCCAGGCCTAACTGTAGGTTGGACGGGGTGGAGCCGGTTCGGCATGGGTTCTTCCTCCTGGCTGTGCCGTTGAACCAGATCTGTGGAAGAGACCACTCTGACAACAGGAGGTTTAACTGGTCGTTTGGTGCGAAGCAGGTTGTCTATCGAGATGGACATGGAAATGTATTGCTGAAGATTATTGAGGTCTCCCCGGCAAGCTAGTTCCGTCTGTAGTTCGGATGACAATCCTCTCCTGTATATGGTCAGCAATGCAGTCTCGCTCCAGCTGCTTCCTGATGCCAGAGTGCGGAAGTCCAAGGCATAGTCAGCGGCGGTTCTCCTCCCCTGTCGAATCTCGCACAGCTGATCCCCTATGTTACCCCCTGACACAGGATGATCGAACACCTCCATAAACAGCTTAGTAAAAGCCGCTACTGACCCCAGTTCTGGGCTTCTGACCGACCATAGAGCGGTGGCCCAGTCAAGTGCTTTCCCAGACAATAATGAGATCATAAAATCGACCTTTTGATTATCTAGCTGAAACTGAGAAGTATGGTGATAGATGTACATCTCACATTGCATCAAAAACCCTCGACACTGTCCCGGGGAGCCGTCATACCTGTTAGGCATAGCCACAGATGTGGATGGAGACGGAGGTACCAGATTGGTAGCCGCCGGTGTTATAGTGGCTTGTTGGAAGAGAAGACGTAATTCCTCCATCTCCTTCTCCTGTCGCTGTAAGTAACGTTGTACCTTCGCAGGGTCCATTTAGGCGAGGTATTCTGTAACAACTCCACACACAGGGACTGTAGAATAATAGGTATTTAATGAAGTAATAGTTAATGCCAGAAGATAACTATGTCGTAGGTACTTCAACAACAAGGTGAGGACAGACAAGCTTTGGTACACAGAATAAACAGGGCAGAGGTACGGTGACAGAATCCTTCTTCACAATGGTTTTCCAGGCTGGGTCATACACTGATAGTCACGGGCAAAGGCACAGAAACAGGATCCAAGGTCGGGTACTCGATAGATGCAAACACAGGTCAGGCACAGGAAATCACGGGCAGAAGTACACAAGGGCTGGGCGATCTCAGGAGTCAAAAATACAAAGCAGATGGTCAATAATACTTCAGGCAAACAATACTTATAAACGCTCAGTAGATCAGGAATGATAATACCTCGCAAAGAGTATGACACAGTGCCATGGCTAATATACTACTGGTGACTGGGTGCAGGTGTTTAGTATTCCGGTGATTGCGATCTGAGATGAGCGCTGCGTTCATGTGTGTCCGGATGATTGGAATTGGTAGAGGCTGCTGGGGGTGCATTGGACACCGAACGTGATGACCTTATAGATACAGAAACATAGTGTTCATTTATATGCATTTAGTTTGTTTTATTTTTCAATGTGTTCCATCGTGATGCATGTCTTAACCATTTTTGAAAGGTACAAGAAATTCCATTTGTGCAGAACTATTTTTCATTTACAATTAGATTATTACCGACATCTGTATTATTTATTATCAGATACCATCAAATGGATGGTTATAAAAAGCCATACAATCACAATGCGTAATTATGTACAATAGCTAGCTGATCTTGCACTGTTAGAAGATAATACTAATAATAATAGCCTATGCATAATATTTATTGGGCCTTTCATAACACTAATAACAGGATTTCTGGCGACTGGCACTTTCCAGATAGAATTGACTGACAGGTCAGGGATATCTCAGCCAACCCTTTGCCGGGTTATGCCAGGCGAGTCGGTCAGTATAATAGGTTTGTCACATAACTACATGAAGTTTCCGTACACGGCGAGTGAACAGGCAAACAAACACATTTTGCAGATGTCCGGTTTCCCAAATGTAATCGGTGTTATTGCCATAATGGCAACAAATGAGAATGAACATGCTTTCATTATTAAAAGGATTTTAATTCCGCCAATGTCAAAATAATTTGTGATGCACACATGTTGCTGTAATGTAACCAATTTTCCCGCAACGGTGGCAGATACACATTTGCGATGAAGCGCTAGACGCTTTGACATCGACTGATATCTGACCACTTTTTATTTGGGCCACGGTCCGACTTTCTTACAGCGTCTGCAACCTTTTGCCACTCCAACGTCTTTTCGGCATTGGTAATAAGCACACTGTGCCTTTCAAACAACATTTTCCTCATATTTTCCACCTCGCCAACAATATTTTCTACTTCACATTGAGTGAAGTTTATGTTTTTGGTTTTCTTCTGTTTGCCATGATTTCTCAAAGAATATTAATTTCGGGGCGTTTCACTGACTATTTATGGGCAATTATGGGCGTGACATGCAGCCGCAAAAGCTGAGCCACATTTAGTTGATTGTGATTTATAAAGGGAAAACGGCGTAGGACGTGCGTGCGCACGGTTTTATAAATCGGAATATTTCTTTGCGTACGCATGTCCTATATTTTGTTTGTACGCCACTTCTGATGCAAATATACCGCAAAGTTTTATAAATGAGGCCCCAGATCTCAACCCAATAGAGCATCTTTGGGATGTGGTGGAACGGGAACTTCGTGCCCTGGATGTGCATCCCACAAATCTCCATCAACTGCAAGATGCTATCCTATCAATATGGGCCAACATTTCTAAGATTTTCATAATCTGCATTTCTAATGCTTTCAGCACCTTGTTGAATCAATGCCACATACAATTAAGGCAGTTCTGATGGCAAAAGTTGCTCAAACACAGTAATAGTATGGTGTTCATAATAATCCTTTAGGTGAGTGTATATATCATATTTCTTCTGTAGCACTTTGAGATTGCTGACTCAATGTAAAGTGCATTTACAACTTTTACAATTTTTATTCATTCATTTATTCATAAGTGGGAACCCTAGTGTTAAAACCCTCCCGTTGTCGAACACGACATGAGACTAACTTACTCAGACTATTCAGTCTCAGTCATGTTGTAACTAGGATATCCGCTGGAAAATGTTTTTTTCATGGACATTTTGAATCACTAACTTATTAAAGTTAAACAGCTAATGGTTAGCCCTGCTAATGTATGATAACCTTGATTACAGAAATGTGTACACATAAATAATAATGTTTGTCCCATCATTGGTTTTATAAACTTTACAAACACCAGATTTGTCTAAACGGTGATAGTGACATGAAAAATTAAAGCTAAACTCTCATCATTACTAACATTACTACTATTAGCAAATGCTGTGAGAGAACTTTCAACAATTCCGGGCACTTGCTAACAAAATGTGAACTGTGTCATGCGATAAACGTTTATTTGAAAGTACATATTATTATCATATTAAAATAACATGGGTGTAAGTGCTGCAAACATGCATGCTGCTCACCTTCTCCATTCAGCCCAGAATAGAAGAGGGACATGATGGCGCTTCAGTTCAAAACAGTACGGTTATGCATTGTGACTTCCCAGGGCATATTTCAATGCAATATTTCACTGTAATAATACTGTTTAATATGGGGGACCAAGTCTGCCAAAATAAGAAATAAATAAATAAATATATACATCAATAAAAATATTTATACATAAAAATATACATAAAAATAGAAAAATAGAAAATTATACATTTATTAATCAATATTATTTGCCTATTTATTTATATCTGGGATCATTTATTTCAGTTTTTATACATTTTTATATTAATTTATTTCCATATTCTTTTATTTCTGTATTTAATTATTTCCGTATATATTAATTTCTGTATTTCCAGATCCTTAAGCTAATGAGGAGGCTGTCAATCAAAGCATGTGACGGTGTCACCTTTTTCCAATTGGTTGATCGGTATCAGAGTGTGAAGATCAATTTTACATGCCTAGATTACTATCTTAGTATGCTAGCTTTGGTCATTATTTGATTATTAACTTTTTCGCGTGGAGGGTCTGGCTGAAAGTTTATTGCAGTAAGCAGCATCTATGACACAGAAGTTGACCCTGCATTGTAGGAATTTAGATGAAGTGTGATAATTGCCTTAATTCGATATACGATTCCGTTAATGCCGGAGCAGTCGGACGCCCTTCTCGTTGTAGCCTAACCATTTCATCAAAGAATAGAACCGCCAGTGCAATGTTCCGTTGTCATGAAAACACACGCACACAAACACACCAAGTCAACCACAGACACACAGAAACTAAGTTCGCCGGAGCGAGAGAGCAGCTACGGTAGTTAACGGAGCACAACAGGTGACACCGAAGCCACAAAAAAATGCAACTAATCGGCACAGTTAGTTGGATTTTCTGTTTGTGACATTGCATCTCGTTTTGGGGTTGGTGAAAGAATCATTTATCCTACAAACCAACCCCGTGTTGTACCCTTGGTTCCTCCCCAGCTGCGTTTTTTAGGTTCACAATCTATTTCTATCACAGACCGTATATATGGTTTCTATCTCCCGCTCTTGGCTTGCTTGCTATGGCTGAACGATTAAGTCCTGCCCTCTCATTAGCTTAAGGATGTAGAAATACGGAAATAAATATATACGGAAATAAATAAATACAGAAATAAAAGAATATGGGAATAAATTAATATAAAAATAAATAAATACAGAAATAAATGATCACAGAAATAAATAAATAGGGAAATAATATTGATTAATAAATGTATAATTTTATATTTGTATATTTTTATGTATATTTTTATGTATAAATATTTTTGACGCATATATATATTTTTTTTTATTTCTTATTTTGGCAGACTTGGTCCTCCATAGTTTAATGCTGTGAAATCCTTAAATATTTTCACTGTGTTGCTGTGATATTACAGACCTTGTTGTGATATAACAGCAGGTTTTAGATTGCAAGATTTTACTGTAAAATAAGAGTTAAATGCTGTAAAATCCAAGGATACTGTAGTTTTTACAGGTATTCATTGGGATATTACAGGGAAACTTAATTACAACAAGCTACTGTAAAATAATACTGTTAATTATTGTGAAATGCTTGTAATTTTTAACAGTGCAGGTAAAATTATATTAATTACTTATTTTTATTCGGAGCTGTAACATAAAACAAATCAATGTCTGTTAAAATTAATATTAATTTTGTTTAAATGCAGTTTAAATAAGCTTTCTTAAAAGAGGAATGTAGCAGCAGCCGGTGGATCTATAAAATGAATCACTTAAATTATACAGTGTAAACTGGCTTTGGTTAAATTCAGGGGGGATGTTATTGATGCACTGTGATTCTGTTATTTTTAAATGGCCTCCCCATATGTTCCTTAGAACCGGTCAAAATAAAATGTGTTTTTGTGAAGGTGTAGCCTATTAAATTGTCTAATAATTTTGCTGTCCAAAGCAGATAACACAAAGGCATGAACAACCTTCTCCATATCTTCAAAAGAGAGGATAGACTTCAATTTAAATATTGATCTAAGATGGAAAAAACTATTCTCAACAGCATTGATTTAGCCGGTCATATTTAAACTCAGAGTAAAAAACTACACCAACGTTTCTCAGGCTAGTAAGTTTTTTCCCAGGAAATAACCCCAGGCAGTCATTGTCCACACACCCCTTAATGCCAAATAAAATCATCTTGGCCTTATCCTCATTTAATTGGAGAAAGGTATTCGCCAGCCAGCACTTAATCTCAATCAAACAGTCATGTAGGGACTGAATGAGACATGTATGCTCATGTTTCAGTGGTATGATGAATGGTCGAAAAACACTGTTTTGACTGGATGACTGGATTTCCATATTCACAATGGCCGGATATTCCGAGTTGCCAGTGCAGCATGACAAGCAATCAGCTGTGTTTGACTCTCATCCAACGCATTCTTAGACTAACCCAAACATTCTGGCTCAACGATCAAGGCTTTCAACCACGGCCTGCATGCAACAAATACATTGACCACTTAGTCTATAACATTTTAAGAATAATAATAATACGTTTATTTGATATAGTACCTTTTGCAGACAAAGTCACAAAGTGCTTCACATTAAAAACATATGACAACAATACAGTGAGCTTCAACAAAAAAAAGTTAAAAGGACTAAAACAATTGATTATAAAGTCAAAACTAAAAAAGTAGTTTACAAACATGAGACAAAAGCCAATTTAAACAAGTGTGTTTTCAGATGATTTTTAAAAGCATCAACAAAGACTGCAGAACGCAAAACAGTAGGAAGGGCGTTCCACAGGTTTGGAGTTGCCGCTTCAATAGAGCAGTCACTTTTGGTTTTAAAACAAGTGTGTGGGTCCACCAGTAATCCATGGTCAGGGACCGGATAGAAATGTATGGATGCAGCAGGTCGGAGATATATGCAGGAGCCAAACACAGGGTGTCTGCAGGTTTAAGACTTTTTTAATGCCACTCGAAATGCTTTAAGACCAATGCCGCAGTAAATGAACAATAAAATAATGAAAAATACCTGTGATTGGTCAATAATTTAATTATGCACACTGGCAGAGGATTATGTATTCTACCTTGTAGTATTACTAAACAATCTTATTTGTGATCAATCAAAACATATTTAAGACCTGGGACATGGTTTAGCTAATGATATAACCTGAACAAAATTGTTGCAAAAACTCTGGGTTATAAAGGATAGTGCATAAGTAGGCTATGAGCCAGAAAGTGGTATTCTGCAAAACTGTGCACAACTACACTAGCCCTGAAATGACCCAGCAGCAAATTAATATAAATGTTAAGAAATAAAATAACATTACTATGACATTAAGTACTACAGCCTAGTATCCAATGTGATATTATTACATATTCCCCATATGTTGATGAGTGATAATCTTTATAGAATTAGACATAATAGCTTTATCATCTACTAAAGTTAACAAAAGGGATAGCAAGCTATATGATTCTTCACCAATGATCTGAATCTGTTCAAATAGCATATTCATGTAATATCTATTACACTCATTGCTAATAATTATTGAGTTGTTGTGAGGGCAAACAGAGAATCAATAAAAAACAATACTTTGCTGAATATCAGGAATAGTCCTATTTTTTTCAGACTACCAATAGTAGGCAGGAAGATTGGTTTTGCCTTAATAAGCTAATGTTAACTTATATGGCGACTTGAGTAGTTAAGCAGTATACTGTGACTACCTATGTGGTTGGTTCCCGTTCTCTGCTATGTTTTGCAACTCTTGGATGAAGGGTTGATGTTGACTGTGTATCATGTTAAGGAAGAAGAAACTAAATTTTCTCACTTTGCTGCGCACTGACCTGTTTTTGGATGTCGGGAGCGAGAGTTGTGCAGTCTATTGCATTGGAATGCATTGTCTGACTGAGGGTGATCAGCGCAATACTTCATCTGAATTTTTGGATTTGATTAGAAAGCAATGACTTTTAATTATATTTGCAAAGAAGTTATTTATTTTCATTATATTAAGGAACACTTCTAAATGTGTTAATCTTATCTTCTATTTTGCCTGCAGCATTTTTACGTGCACATGATAGACTGCATAATTAAGTCTGCACACAGTGTGTGACTCCAGCTTTGTACCTGGAGTTGTGTATGGCTTGTAACCAGCGGAAATCGCTGTGCTCTAGCCATGTCTCGTTAAAAGTACACTTTCCCATTTTCCACACCTAGGCCTAGCCGAACTTTAACAAACTCTGAGGAGACGCGGATGTATTTAGCGGGCAGGTATTGTATTGCATTTTTCACAGGATTTGTAATTTTATCACCACGTACCTATCAACATCAATATCCCCAGAAAGAACTACAACACACCGAATCAATGTTCTGAGGGCAGATTTCTGCTGGTTTTGTTACAGTTGCACCTTAAAAAATGTCAGTGTGCAACGCAAAATGTACTTTTGTTCCTAATTAACTTTGTCAATATGAATGACACTTTGTAGGCTACGGCTCGATATTTTCTCTTTCTGCGTCCAGCGTTTCTGGAAATGAACAAGGGTAAAGCCATTTTTAAGACCTGACTAAATTAAATTTAAAACCTCGGATGAAAATCTGGCCATTTTTAAGACGTTTTAAGGCCTTAAATTTAACGTTCAGAATTTCAGACTTTTTAAGACCCCACAGGGTCCCTGCAAACAGTGGCGGCTCCAGAGATTTTCTGTTGTTGTTGTTGACTTAAGCGAAGGTGCTTTGAATTTTGGGGCATTTCATTATGGATGTTGCATCTGACCACCCTTGTCATTTAGCCTATATACACACGCGTACACGCCCAACTTAGCTACACTCGTTGCGCAAGCATATACTGTATATATACATATATGTAAAAGTATTCAACACCAGGCAATAGATAAAACATGCATAAGCCTGCCAATGTAAACCTCTGAAAATTATATTTCACAGAATTCTGTCACAGTCGAGCCCTGAACACAACGGAGCAGCAACTGAAGGCAACAGACGTTTCGGCCTAAAATGCTCAGATCACGAAATCACACAGGTGGTTACCAACACTAGTTTGATGAATCAGCAGTGTTCCTATTGTTGAAGCATCATAGATGTAACTATAAAGAGCCAAGATTTGTGCTGCAATCACTAAATTTATTACATTTGTAATAGCGAACGGGGGGGAAATCAAGCACTTACTATAGACGTCATCACAACAAAACAATACGTCTGTTGCTGTGATTGAGTGCGAAGGCATCAATGATGTTGTCGCAGTCAAGGGTCCTCGTTCTCTCCGTATTTATTGCCAAAAGTGCCAGATTACTGGTCCTAGTGTCTCCGCTGCTGTTCCTCAGGTAGTTTTTTACACGGCCCAGGCAAGAAAAACTGTGTTCACTGCTCATCCACCAAAACAGAAAAGCACTCAGCATCTCTCACCTCATTACTTATTTTCTTTCTTATCATTTTTGCCATTACAGCAAATGACTCATTTTGAATATCATGGTGAGTGTATTTGGCGTTTGATGGGTTAGTAGCTAACTTTTTGTCCACTGTTGGGCCAATCTTAGCAATGACATGCAGCAGCTCACAAAAGTTTCCAAAGTTGTGTGACTCTGCACCCTCTCTGACGAATATCAATAATTTGTCTATGTATATAAATTGCTTGAAGTAACCTTAGTCTCGCTCATTGAATTGGCCAACATAAAACAGATTTTATAGGGCCCTAGTAAGGATTACCTCTCAGACAAAATAACCTGTAAATTGAAAACGTGTTCACCCAATATACTGAGTGTTAGAAGTAACAAAAATAATTGACATTTATTGTAGTTTTCCAAAATTCTATTTGACTTTAGTTTCACAAAGCTAGTTGAAACAGCATCATGTATATTTTTTTATCTGAATGTAATTAAATTAATGCAAGTAATCTGATATTTGTGGGAAAACCACCACATCTTGGTTATTTTGGTGACTATAACATGTTTTTATAAAACACAGGTCTGTGATGATAATACTGTCAATATTGAGAAAATTAATGTTGTATTATTATTCTGGTGACAATTACAACTAATGTATTATGTTAATACCCCTACATTCAAATACAAATTATAGGAAAAATGAATATTTGCAAACACCTATTTTCATGACATTTGGGTCACGATGGTTTGTCATTTTAAAAAAAATGGGTCACCGAAAAAAAGTCTGAAAAACACTGCTGTAAAGTACACAGCAATTTCAAGGTAAATCGTTTTTAACATTATCTCTATCTTGATCTACTGTAGGTCTCCCGATTTGAACCCCATCAAAATTTTTTGGAATGAGCTGAAAATGATTATCCGTATGCAGGCCAAGCTGACAAACAAAAAGGAGCTTGTAACTGCGATCCGAACATTCTGGCTTGAAAAGCTGACACTCAAGGCCTGCAAGAAATACATTTATCACATTTACAATGTTTTACCTGTGGAGTTGGAACTGAGTCGAGGGGCAAATAAAATTTAAAATTGTTTGAATTTTAATTAAACTTGTGCTTTGTGATTGCTACTCTAAGCCTTCGAGAAATCATCTCTTTTCTCTGCCTGCCTGTCTGTAGGTTTCACCATCAACACCTTGACGTTTACAGATCTATAAATAACTATATCGTACTTCAAATTAGTTGTTTTAGTATTAATCTAATGAATAAAATGGCAAAACAGGGAGCCACAGCATAGAGCTTATAATGGGCACGCCATAGAACCATAAAGCAGATCCCGAAACATATTTGGTCTGAATATCTTAGTTGAAAATATTTTTTAATACTCAAATTCTATAATCTATAAACTTACGAAAATACAACAGCATAAATATGAGATGTGTATCGGTATAACCAAAATTGGGTTTCTTAAAACTATATTGGCAGCAGTAGTTACCCAATTTCTCAAAAAGGAATGTGGATGTAGAGTTTTATTAATTAACTTGTTAGTTTAGCCCATTGTAAAATATTTAGTTCCTACTTTTAGCTGACATACAGTACAGGTATTAACTAAACAAATTCATACAGGATTGGTAAAATAACCAGCTTAATTGCTCCTCAATGAATGACACAGTATAACTGACATATGTGTGAAAACAACACATATTTGAATGGTAATGTACAGCAATGAATATCCTGTAACTTGTATCCATCTTTATTGGAAGCGAGAGTCTCTGACTCCAACAATAGCAAGCCCCCTCGCTCCTCACATCTTCACGTTCTTTGCGCGGCTGGTTGAACTTGAACTGGAAATTTAAGCAACAATGACAGATAGCAAAGCAGCAACTTGTTAAAAAATAAAAAATATATTTAATAGAAACAGTTAGGTAGCTAGTTACAGGATCAGCTAGATATCCTGTCTTGAATCTGTAAACGTAAACGTCTAAGTTTTTAAAATACGTTTATATCTCCATATATTTAATCTGTTTTGAGACCAAATAATTACATAATGAGGTGTCATGCTTCTGGTCCAAAACAATTGCATCTCACACAATGTTTATTTGTTTTATTTCATCTACATTTTTAGATTTAAAGTAATTCTTCCCATGGGCATTTAGCTGCTCTGGCTGGGGAAGAGAAAAAATACTCTTGCGCCACCACTGCAAGGATCACATTCGTTCCGCAAGAATGCATAGGCCCTGGCTGAGAATGGGGAAGAACTCGCATTTAAATGGAATTATATTTAAGTTTAACAGATATCGATATAAACCATTATATAATGACTTAATGACAAGCACACATTAAACGGTGGTTAAATAATTTGGTTACATACAAGAAAAAGTATAAAATAGTTTATCTGTGATGATTACAAATACAATATTTAGCCCATTGTGTAATATTTTGTTCCTACTTTTACCTGACATACAATACAGCTATGAACTAAACTTATTCCT
This sequence comes from Umbra pygmaea, assembly GCA_016801145.1. Classification (NCBI taxonomy): domain Eukaryota; kingdom Metazoa; phylum Chordata; class Actinopteri; order Esociformes; family Umbridae; genus Umbra; species Umbra pygmaea. Next base: position 2,028 of record JACXGM010002805.1, on the reverse strand, counting down.
ACAGGATTAGTTGTTTCACAATTAAAACAACAATAAAATAATAACAATAATTCTAAAAACAACATGCTTCATACATTTCATAACCTTCATTGTACCATGTTTGCGATTGGTGTCATCATTAGTATAGCCTACTGGTTCATTAGCCTATTTTTATTAAGGCACTTCAGACTTCTATGGCACATTATATTTCACCTACTTTATTGACATATTTGTATTTTAGTGCAGATCTATTCTCATTTGTGATGCGGGAGATAATTGAATGCTCAATTAGATGCTACCGCTAGAACCCCCTCCCGGTCTACGAAACTGTATGCAGCACTTCTGACAACATTTTTGTCCCCAGCAGCAAATTTCTAACCAAACTGATGCCCATGAAAATACAGTATGATAAAAATAATAAGTGTTAAATTAAAGTGTTAAATGGAACAGCATTTAAGTTTAACAGACATTAATTTTAACCATTATATAATTCCTTATATTTATATATGGTAGTTAAATAATTTGGTTACATACAAGAAAATGTTTTACTAGTTTATCTGTGATGATTACAACTACAATATACAATTTGAATGCGTCCTCTAAACAGACTGAGAAAAAATAGGTATGCCATTACAGAGATTAGAACTCACAACTTCCCACATTCAAATGAATTCGTATCTATTGACCTTGTGGGGATTGTGGGAGTATACTTCAAGCTCTCTGACTTTGAGCCATTCCATCCATCCAGTGTTGACAATATGCAAGTTAGTACTGTTTCGCAAAGAGACAGACTTTAAATCCTTTTGTCAGGACACAGTGTTTTCTAGAATGTTGTCAGACCTGAGGCAGCTTGAAGAACACAGACTTGTGACCACTTCTGGTCATGTGGTTCAAGCAACACTAATATCTATTGTAGGTGGGAATTTGGGGTCACACTGCATTGGTGGCTACACAGACATTTTAGCATAACTTGAGAATTTGAGTCAGAGCTCTCCTGTACAAACAGTTGATGCCTACAAAAAAGCAGTGCAGTTATTGCTAGAGAGTGATGTGGACTCAGTCTTTAACTCTGATATATTTCCATGTATGTCAGCCAGGCCTTCCTCCATGCATAGGTCATGACTTGTAGCTTATGACTTAGCAATTTATCTGCCCTACTTTATTAAGGTCAAGCATTGTTTTACTTACTCTCAGCTGAAGGACTCGGATTCAAGCTCATCTCCCTGTAAGGTGAGCGAAAAGGCCAAGATAATAGATGGTCAAGCAGCTGAGAACCGGTGTCTTCTTAGACTCTTTCCTGTCGTCATTGGTGACAAAGTTGATCCTCATGATCCAGAATGGCAATTAGTGATCACTTTAAAGGAACTTGTGGAACTAGTATGTTCCCCCCATGATCACCACTACCCAGGTTGCTTACCTCAACATTGTTGTGGTTGAATATCTAGAAACAAGGAAAGCTGTGTTTCCTCCTGACTATTATCTTCTCCATTATGCATCATTGATCCTCAAACTGGGCCCCCCAATACGGATATGGACGTGATATCTGATAGTAAACACTCCTACTTTAAGAGGTGTGTAAGGAGGATACAAAAATGTAAGAATATAAATTGCGAGTCTCTCGCAAACAAGCAACAACTCCTCCAAACAACCCTCAGCTCTAACACCTTTTTTGCACCAATGATGACATAAAAAAACTCAATTTCATATCATGCTCACCTATACAGGGATGCTGTGTGCAATGCAGTTGGAGCACACGTCTACAGAACCAGGTTTTGTTTCCGCTGATGTCAACTTTAAGGGCACCCATTAAAAAAGGGATGTTTTCTCTGCCTAGAACGTGAGTCTGATAAGTAGTGGTGCAACGGATCGTCATTGATCCGTGATCCGTTCGGATCGATATCTTCGGTTCGGGACACACGTGATCCGCGGATTGATTACTGAAATAAAAAAAGTTTTGCGCATGTTCAGTCCGCTCACAGCATGGTCATGGCGAGCGGATGAACGAAGGAGCTTGGACGTCCCGCGTCATTTAAATCCCTGTATGGGAGC
>JACXGM010002804.1:0-44902 GCA_016801145.1 Umbra pygmaea | reverse complement strand
TTCCACTGCATACTGTAACCCCTTTTGCCTCGATCTTGAGGATATCGCAGAGTTAATGCTCCAAAAAAGGTAACTGACACGCACGGTATACCTTTTCCGTTATGGCAATCTGTTGCACTGGTCGGGTGTTTGACCATTTGTTTGTCGGGCGTAGCAACAATAACTAAGGGGGGCGGGGCTCGGCGAAAGGCTAATTCCACCTGGTGGCCACAAATTTTCTTTTCTTTTAAAAACTCGCACTGAACCTTAATTCAGTTGTTTGCGGTATATCTAGCTGCATATTGCTGTTTAATAAAAACTTTAGATGAGTGACATCGGTATGCTTGCATGAAATGGGGGATGGAACACGGAAAATGTTGTTAATCTTAGTTTGTAAAAAATATGTGTACTGAAACAGCCAGAAATTAAATGTGACAGTCTGTCTGTATTCTTGCCTCATATTCATCTTTGAATCATCTCTGAATATTTTCATATGCCAAGTGTAAAAAAATAGCTATTGTTTTCTTTTACTTTCCCAAAACATGTATTAACTGTATGCAAATACAACAAAAAAGAAATACCCCAATACAGAAAACAAATCAAACCAGTCATCTGGTAAACCAGTCATAGTTATGCTTTACTGACCGAGCTATATAAATTTTGTTATAAAAACTCTTACCTTGACTGTTGGGAAGCCTTGTTGGGTACGGTCTTTCACAGAGCCTCGGCTGCCCTCAGTAAGGTATCGTGCCCGGTGCTGGGTTTCTGGCTGCACCAGTATCTTCAGCTCCTTGCCTTCACTCTTCTGGGGGTACTGACCTGACAGCAGGCCTGCCTTCAGCAGGATACCTCCCTCCAAAGAACTGGAAAACAACATAGAATTCACTCAGAGGAACATAAGCCTAGAACATACAGTTTGGTTTGACTTAACAAACCAAAAATTGAAAATATCAATAACATATAGACAGTAATAGTGGTTCACAAGATGTATGTAGCAGAAATAAATGTAGCTATAGTACAATACAATACATACAAAGACATTCCAAAATTTCCAATTTGCCACACTGGCTTTTGATGTAAGAAATGTAAAGCTGTACTCTGTCCTCAATGACTACAAGGTGTGATCACCTCACGAGCACTGACGAACGATGGCAGACTGGGATGAGTGAAATCCCTAAGTCTTCATCCAGTTGTTTAAATTCTACACAGTTCACTCAATTCAAGGGCTGACATACCAACTGTCAAAATAGCCACTGTCACAGGTAAAAAAAATCATAAAAACATTAGCAATGAATATGATTTTTACCCAGGGAATATGTTTGACAACCAAAACACAATGTTGCGTGTATGCTGTGTAACATTTCTCAAAGGTATTCCCAGGAACAAGGTATACTGCTCCATGTCTTTAATGGAAATGACCGCATGTTTACTACTTCACAGATTAAGTAAAGGAAATCATAATATTATAAAAATGTATGACCCAAAACCCACTTTATGAGGTTTGGACAGTCTTAGTAAGCTTTCCGACCAGTAGTAAAAGTAAAACCTATGCAAGACAAAGTCTTTCATAATGGAGATTCAGTGGATATTATTTTTTTCCATACATGTAACTTCTAATATAATTTGAACATCTGATATAAAACTAACTTTAAACTGCTGGACTGGAGAGAAAATAGTGTCAACTGTTACTGCTCAAAATCACCTGATTTCCACATAGAGAATGAAGTACAGCCCCGTTTAAAAGGCAAATTAAAGAGACAAGCATATCGTTAACCTACCTAGGTTTGGGAGGGGCTTTGTCTGGACCCAACTGAGACAAGACAAAGTGTGGAGCCTTTGCACTGTCTGCATCGAACACATCCATGCTGTCCTCTGGGTTTGCAGGCTTGGACCCGGGCCGCTGGCGGGGTGTGCGTTTACGGGATTTGCGTGGGAGCTCTGTGTTGTCATTGTATGAGCTGGAGCTGACCAGGCTGAAGTTAGAGGCTGAATCATCAGCCCAGATGCTGCTGCTGTGCTCCGAGTCTGGGCCCAGTGGCCCGGCTTGGCCTGGATCCTCCTGGCATGACATACTGCTGTCATCAAACAAGTCCTCTGGAGGCGGGGAGATGCTCAGCACGGGCCTCCGCTTCGATGGGGTGTTCTGGGGCTGCTGCTGGGCTCCCATCCCTGGTGCCCCCGAGTCTCCTGACCCTGTTCCAGAGCTGGCCCCACTGTCACCTCCACATCCAGCAGCAGACATGGTCCCCTCCACCCTCTGCATCTCTGGACCCCCCGGGGCTCCAGACCCCTCTTTGGGGGCACCGCTAGTGTGCTGGTGGTGAAGGGGCTGGTCCATAACTGAAGAGGGGGCTGTGCTGGGGCCTCCTACAGCCGAAGGAAAGGATGTAGAAGCGCTGGAGATGGAGGAGGTGGCGTCTGGAGACACACCACAATGTTAGTATGCAGGGCAAAACAAAGCAGGCCAGCAGTCCCATTCAAGCAGCAGAGTTTGTGCATGATTCGTCCAGATTGTCCACTCTTCCCAACTCTAAGTTCATTAAAGGTTGTTTGTTGTGTGGCTACCTGCCAAAACTCCCTGGAGTCAGTCAAATTGTCTGAAGTTAAAGTTGAGAATGGTACAAATAGACCAATTTCCCCAATTGGGATTTTTTAAAACCTATATAAAAAAATATAAAAGAAGATAATAATCAATGTGAAAAAACTGGCATGCTTTGTTTACAAAAACAAAAGCAAGCTTTTAAAATTGTTACATACACATTGCCAGAAACAAAAGAACTAAAATCTGATCATTAGACTTCCCTGTTAACAGCAAAATTGACAAACTAAAATGTGGTGCCAAATTAAAATGTTGAGGGGGGCTAGAGCAGTTGGTGCATTCAACAGTAGGGCTAGATACAGCAGTTGGTGATTATAGTATTAGACCTATACAGCTGTCTGAGCATGCCAATTGGAGGATTGGGTTGGGACTGAGCGTAGCCATGGTAACAGAATAAACAAGGCTCTGACCTATGGAGCAGTGACCTGCAGGCCATTTTATATGCAGACACCCCCTGCCTCAGAGGGAGGGAACTTCCTGCAATACAAATAAGACAGCCAATAAGCAACAAATGAGCTGATCAATCATGACTCAACTTCCTGAAAAATCAGCAAATTGGGCCAATGAAACACTGTGGTGAGGATACGGCTTTGTTTACAGATGGCTTGTTTGCCAAAGCTTCCATGGCCTGGCGTCCTGGCGCAAACATGTATTCAGTTTCAAATGAGATCAAAAGTTTCCCATCAACCGTCCTCTAACAACAATAGTTACAAGTGTCCTTTCGCTAACAAATAACCATGTTAAAGGCCCAGTGTAGTCAAAAATGTGAATTCTATGCATTGTAAGAATACTCTAAAATAGGAGCAAATTCATGAAATGTGTATTATCTTGGTAAAGCTCGTTTTGCAACCTGTGTCTGGCTCTGTGCAACAAAGTTTGACAGATTTTCTATTTAATTCGACCACCTAAAAATGTGCTCTAAGAAACTGGCAGATAAATGGATCTCAAACCATCAATCCTTAAAAATGACCAAATCCTTAAGTGTAACATTCTCAATACTTCAATGCCTTCCTGTGTGCTGGTTTGCCTGAAATACGCCTTGTGATTATGCTACAAGTGTCTTTTGTTTGATAAAAAGAATCAGAAATATTTTGGCTATTTATATTCAATAAGCACAAAGACACATAGTGATGTTTTAAATTACATTAGGGAGCTGCGTGTTGCCATTGCAGTTCATTCTTGACCCAATCTAGTCGATTCTAGATCTAGCATCACGTGAGCAATGGGAGACCTTGGACAAAAGTGAGTTTGAAACACTTATTTGATATCGAAGGACACATTGAAACCTGTGACACACGGTTTCTTGACATACTGCCTGCTGTTGATAGGAAACATTCGGGTGAAACTGAATGGTTTAAGGTGGTTGGTTGATGAAGGGTGCCAGGCTAAAGAAGCTTTGACAACAAGATGATCCATCTAGACAAAGCTAGTTAGGATAGACATCTTGAAGTCTGCTCACTGTAGTGATTTGTAGGTGCTTGGTGCCAGCGGCGGCAGATAAGTTGTGTGAAAAGCTACTGTGATGACTGCTCTTCACGGTCATTCCATTTCAATTCAGCACGCCATGACCCCCACCATCTCAGATTGTTCTAAAAGCGTTTCTGTAGTTAGAAAAACATTTGATTAGCATGCCTGCAACATTATTTTATAACATTATTTTGTTAATTGTATTTGATATTTGAGGTGACAATAACTGATTGCACACAAATTGTTGTTTAAAATGTACAGAATTCAAAAAAGTCAATATATATAGAACCAAACTACTACCCACGAATGAGTAAGACATAACAAAACCAACTAAATGCTAACAAGCCGATCCCACCTCAAGAACCAGCGTTGCTCATGTTTGACTCAAAGCATGAAGCTGCGGCTTGGAATATTGTTTCGTCAACCCATGTAAATGTATTCTTAGTGAAGTCACATTTTTTCCACTCTGTAGTTCCACCATTTATTTAATTCACGTTTGTGATCATTGTGAAATCTGTCATTATTGAATCCATCACTGAATCTGTCACTTGTACCCATCAAAGCTGAAAGGGTTGACTCTACCGAATTGACCTCAGCCCCGCCCCCTGTTCCGGGACTGTTGAGGTATATGTCAGCAGTGGTGCCAACTATTTTCAATGTAAAGTAACTACAGCCTGCTCGAAAAGTCGCTAAATGTTGCTAGATGACATCATGTGCTAATTAATATATTTGTATACATCTTGTCCACTGACTTAAGATTCTGCACAGGGCAGAACCAGGAATGACCAACTGTCTACAAATCTCTTGTGATTAAGAGCATGAAACTAATGAACAGTCAAATTCGACTCTAAATGTAAAACCAAAGGGAGCAACCAATACAGATTTGTGATTGGTCCTTGACAATCTTGTTTGCACATGCGCAGCTCATTCACGTCTATGTCAGCTGCTGTGCGGTCAACTGACTGTGCTGCTCTGCCTTCTCGCCTGCTCACGCAGCACACCACTCTCTCTGTCAATCTCAATGAACAGAGTAGCCGCAGAGAGAGGTGTGCCTCCAAGTCCGGGCAGGAAAGCAACACCATGCCCTACAACAATAAATGTTGTTTCATTCTTTTTTTATCATTTAAATTATATTTCGCTTTTTATTAATTTCATGGTGTACAGTGGTCTCCAAAATTACTGGCACCTATGACTGGCAATGCACAAACACTTGAAACCAACAATATAATTATAGAGAACCTCAACATACCAACATGTTAGAAACACTGTACTTTATTAATGTTGCAATGGAACCAACCAAACTCATACAATTTAACACAAAATAAATTTAACCAAAATCAAAGTTCCATAATTATTGGCACTCCTTATTCAGTAATTGGTGCAACCACCTCTGGCATGGATAACAGCATGGAGTCTCTTCCTGTAATGATTGACAAGGTTAAGGAACACACTTGGAGGGATTTTGGACCATTCCTCTATGCAGATCCTTTCAAGATCCTTCACATTCTTGGGGTTGAGCTCATCAACTTCAACTGTTCTATATTTTTAGAATTGCCCTGACAATGCTCAGTGGTATATTAAATCGTTTGTGTATCTACTTTAGCCATTACCAGATTTATGAAGGTCTATTACCATCTGTCTCTTTTGAACTGCCAGTTCTTTTGTTTTCATGGTGTTGAATGACAAAGGGATATTGCATGTGTGTTACCTCATTTCTATACCCTAGTAGAACAGGAAGTGATGTAATATAATATAGTTCCTTAAGACTCATTTGAACTTAAGTGGAATTTAATTCCTGGTTTAATTTTGGTAGATTCATTTTTAATTTAAACAATAAATGATTTTGATTGGTTCCAAAAGTAGAGTATTTCTCACATGTTGATATTTTGAGTTTCTGTATAATTGTATTGTTTATATTTTTTACAGTATTGTTTGTGAATTGCCAGGCAGGGTTGTCAGTAATTTGAGCTCATTGTATATTTTAGAGTCCCAAAAATCCCTCCACAATACACCACAATAATTATGAATAATAACAGAATACATTAATATACACTCACCAGCAACTTCTTTAGGTACACCTGTTCAATTGCTCGTTAACACAAATATCTAATCAACCAATCACGTGGCAGTAAGTCAATGCATTAACAGTACGTACGTGGTTATGAGAATCTGCCGAAGTTCAAAACAAGCATCGAAATGGGAAAGAAAGTTGAGTTAAGTCAGAGGTTTCCAACGTGTGGGTGGGGCGCAGGGCTTTGCTCGAGTGAAAAGTGCACCGTGTGCCCAGTTAATAGGCAAGTCGGTATTTTGAGCAATTCATCGTTATTATGCATGTTCCAACTTAAAGCTGTATGAACTAGAATGCTTAAATGGATTTAAGCATATCAGGCGATGTGTGTTTGTGTAAAGGTGATTAACACCCTTTATCAAGGTGTGCGTAATTATTAGGCAGCTTCTGTTCCTCAGGCAAAATGGGCCGAAAAAGAGATTTAAAAGTCTTTCATAGGGATGCAGCACTCAGGAAATTGCTAAGATATTGGGGCGTGATCACAGAACCATAAAACGTGTTCTTGCAAATAGTAACAGGGTCGCAAGAAACGTGTTGAGAAAAAAATACGCAAATTAACTGGCAAAGATTTGAGAAAGCTCAAATGTGAAGCTACCAGGAACCCGTTATTCTCCAGTGCTGTCATATACCAAAACTGCAACCTACCTGGAGTGCCCGGAAGTACAAGGTGGTCAGTGCTTAGAGACATGGCCATGGTAATGAAGGCTGAAACCTGACCAACACTGAACAAGACACATACTCTAAGTTGAAACATCAAGACTGGGCCTAAAAATATATGACGACAGGTTTTCAAAGGTTTTATGGACTGATGAGATGTGAGTGACTCTTGACGGATCAGATTGATGGGTCCATGGCTGGATCAAGGATGGGCACAGAGCTCCACTTTGACTCAGATGCCAGCAAGGTGGAGGTGGGACTGGAACCAGGCAAAGGCTTGTGCATGAAAGTGCTGCCCATTGCCATACTGCACACCACAGTTTGAGTTTTAATCCATCTATCCCTAGACCCCTTTTTTCAAATTTTTAAATATCAAGAAATAGCCTACAGTTTTGACAGCTTTATTGTAAGTGGGTCTCTGAAAGAGGAATTACGGTAGCCTACTGTTCTCACCAGCGAAATTAAGAGGAAATACTTCTCTATGCAAACAGTTGTTTAAATCGGACTTACAAGTTGCCTGCTATTGTTCTGCCTAGGGATGCTCATATTGACCGTTTAACCGTTAACCGAAAGTAAAACATTTGAACGATTAATACTATCAGTTAAACGGTTAGTAAGTTTTTTTTATTTTTATGTATATATAGCCTATATTAGTTAAATCACGTGGTGCGTTGACACGCGCAACCAGAGCCTGGCGCTTTGTTTTGAAAGGTGGAGAGATATAGGTAATGAGGAGCGAAATATACAGGCTGCCTGTTTTGTGTCTGCAACGCATTCTTCATTTAAAATGACAACCCTTGAACATTTATGATGACTGTGATATTAACTTGCGCTTTCATTTTTTCATGTACAGAAACGTATAACGCTATCGTATTGGGAAGCATATATTATTTTATCGACTATAATTCATCATGCTCCTGATGCATGATAGCCGACAAATAATGTTACCTTAAAACAACACACACAGTGATTGACAACACACACTTTATTTTCGGAGAAGGCCGTAATGGTATTTTCAATGAAATTGGTGCGCTCGGCAGATATTGTATAGTTAGTAACATAACGCATAGCAAGCGTTATCAACATTTTGTTTTGTGTTAATGAAATATAGCCCTTATTTGAAGTAGGCCTCCTGTAAGCAACAACCCAGCTAGCCAAAAGTGTCGGCCCAGATCCGGCCCGCATCTGGGCAGATGCGGGCCCGATCTGGGCCGACACTTTTGGCTAGCAGGGAACCTTGTTCCAGGTTGTCACCTACTGTTTTCATTCTATAATTTGACAACTCGGTAAACACTGCATCAAGGCTACTTTCCTTTGATTGAAAACAGAAAGTGAAAACGTCTACGACAAATTTTCTGCGACAATATTTTGGTTCGTGTGGACTTTACGCCAGTGTAGTTTGGTGAAACCAAACATTGACACAGCTTTAGTATGAAACTAACTAGTTTCATCGTATTGTTTAGTGTGGACTTTGCACCCAAGTTAACTTATACACAAAGCTGGTGCACCCGGCAGCTGTTGTTGATCTGTTCTGTATGCTGTTTAGACATTAATACAAATCCGTAAAAAAAATTGTTTGTATATTTAACGGGTTACAGACTGACACTCGTCAATTTAATTTTTTATTTAAAGCCAATTGAATCTTACAATCTTATCAGGTAACGGTTAATAATCGGTTAATGAGTTCCGGTTGTTGGTCAGGAAAATTACCCGAAATGAGCATCCCTAGTTCTGCCTATCATTTTATTTATATTTTCTGTAAAATGTTGAGGCATTTAGCTTACAATTGTTTTCCTACGTGTTCTTAGTAGGTTGAACTCTCTCCCGCTGTCATTGAAATTTGCGCAAATCATCCTCTGATCGGTTGTGGAATTATTAATGACCAGGCGCGTCCCCAGACATTCAAAACACTCTGGGCTCAGACGACCCGAGGCTGGGGGGATTGCATGTTTTAGGTTCAAGTACAAAAAACATTCTATATCATTTGTTTTATTTTTTAAACGCGACTGAAATGAATTTCGCACTTTGGCAGTGCACGACTGTGTCAAGTGAACAGTTTATTAAAGATTTAGGGATAAACATTGACGTTCTGTACAAACCTTATAATGGACGTCGCAATGAGTTCATATTTCCCAAGGTAACGTAAAGAACAACGGTGTAAGGTTGTAAGCTTAAACCACATATGCAAACAACATAAGCAAACATTTTATTTACTAGCAGAAACTAGTGTTTGCATTCAAATTCACATGCTTAATTCATTCATTTAGGCTTTTTCATGGTTACGGCAAAGGGTGCTGCTTTTGCCCCAACTATGCCAATCTATTCATGGGGCACTGGGAGGATTTTTATATTTATATAGAAATTTATATTTATGATGTTTTAAAAAAATACATATCACCATCGTGTCGTTCTTTGGAAAAAATATATAGATGATATCTATGGAATGGCACAGATATTCCCCTCACAGTGTTTTGAAGGAGTACAGTTCGGCTGCTTCTGTATTGGATTTTACTTGAAATACCACAACGTCCAGAATTCAATGCAAACTTTGCTACTGTGCACCGCAAGTCAATTCCGTGGAGTTGAATTTAGCGTAAGGACCTTGGCTACTAGCTATAAATTATATACCGCAATTTGAAACATTTACTACAAGTCACAATATTGTCCCAGAGCTATAAGCCCTACAACCCTTCATTAGGTACAGATTTAGCCAGAATCTGCTAAAAAAAATATATTTTTAATTTCACATTTGTTCCTCCAAGTATTTACACAATCACCGATAACTATAATGAAGCTAATGATGCTACATCCACTCCAGATAGGCCTGGGGCTGGATGGAAAGAAACCCCATAAAAACATTATAGTTAGCCAGTTAGCTACCCAACTTTTGCTCTATCTTGTCTTTCATTCGTTATTTCTAAACAATTGCACCAAAAAGTATACAACCACACTGGCTTTAAATAGAACAGAGTTAGTAATATTCTGTAAGAAATTTTTATTAATTTTACATTCTTTCCTCCAAGTATTCACACAGTTACAAGATGCTACATTGGAGCTAATAACGGCTAACCCCAGCCAAGTAGATCAGCTCCTTACCTGTGATAATTTGGTCCTCCATCTGGCCTGGCTGTTTTCAAAAACACTTTGGTCCATTTGAGCGTCAAACCTCAAATGATCTAACAAACAGATGTAATCATCTTCTTGGCAGCAGATGGTTGAAATCAAAAACATATCCTTTGTCTCAATCTTAAAAGGTGGATATACTGCTACCCACCGTACCACAATATGCCTATTCACGGACAGAGTACACAGTTTTATGATCTCCTCCCCTGTAGTTTCATTCAATTGTCAGTGGCTTCACTAATCCGTGAACTCAAAAACTAACGGAGGACAGCTTAGGAAGTGCAGAATGCATTGAAAATGTGTTCTTTTTTACTAGGATAGTGAAAACCACCTGGAAAAATATTTTGAGGGCTGAGGTGTACCTTTAACTCTTCAGATCCAAATTTAACATTGACAGCAGTGCGAAATCTAGAAACAATTGACTTTTTAGATATTACCATTTATAAAAACGTTAATATTTTGGAAACTACAATCTAACTCAAGCCGCAGAATACAACACACTTTTACGCGCAGGCAGTAATAATCATAGACACCTCATACATAATATACCAGTTGGTCAAATCCTTAGACTACAACATAACTGCAGTACTGCAGTTACTAAAAATACTGAAGTGTTTTACTATCCAATAACCGGAAACAAATATAAAATTCATAGTTTTTAATTATCGCATGGTATTCTCCCGCCTGTGCCGTTATTATTGGGACAAATCAAAAATGATTTTTAGAAACCAAATTTGACTTTGCCTACTAGTTTCAAGTTCAACAATGCAGTACCATGTTCAGATGCATTGATGGATGGAGACGATTGGTCCTGCTAGCACTTGCAAATGTTGATTCCATCACTGTGTTTGTCAGCTTGCAGCACATTGGGGGCTGACAAAATTTTTTATTTGGGGCTAGAGCCCCAGAAGCTCGGGTCTAGTGACGCCACTGTTAATGACAATATCTGCATACATGGAAGTGTGCCCATATTCATAACGTTTCGTTCCCAGACAAGATTGCACATTGTGGCTCTTGATGGATGTATTTAAATGTCTCCAGAAAAACAATTAAAAGAAATGTAATTCAAAGCATTTATGTTTGCTATTTTTTTTAAAGCAAGTATTAGTTTAGGTATAGTTAAGGTATCGGTATCATTACAAGGTATTGCACAGTGTTTGTCATGCATTGGTATGTATTTGATATAAATTATGCATTTTAGGCTGTGCTGTTGCGTGTAGTAAAGCAGTACATAGTGTAGGAAATAATTATCCCATAAAAACACTTTCCGGTTTAAAAAATATCAAGAAATATTGTTTTTACAGAGTTTTTAAGATGGTCAAGAGACATTAGTTCCGTGGTTACGAATTCTAAAGATTCCACAAATATCACGTTTAATTGGGAGTGAGCTTGATAACCAGAAGTTGCACCATCTGGTGGTCAGAACGGAAAGAGCAGGCAAGGTGAAATAATCTGTTGATGTCTCCAAACAAAAGCCTAATTCAGTGGTCCTCAAACCCTTCGTTGGAGGGCCGAGTGAATGCTGTTTTTTGTCCTTTCCCTTCAATTAAAGCAAAATCAGGACATAGACTGCCAGGTGAGGGGAGATCCCAACCAATTAGTGAGCTACTACATCAGGCTTGTACAAGGTAAAAGCGAAAACCTGCATACACTAGGCCCTCCATGGAAGAGTTTGAGGACCACTGGCCTAATTGCTTTTGAAAAAGAATCGCTGCTGAAAATGATCATGTGTATTTCAGTCATAGTTATGTGGTTATAAAAGGTTAACAAAAGAACCAGGATGTACGATGGGCCATTCAGCCATCAACATCATTTAGTAATTTCTCTGAACACTTAGAAATATGCAACAATTGATGACAATACATCACATTAAATAAACAATCATCCAAGCGTGAACTTTATGCAAGACTGGTGTGTGTGGATTGTGGGTAGCATTTGAACATTCATCGGTCCAAATTGAATGCTTTGTTCTGTAGTAAATATGGGACAATAAGTGCAATCAATTATCTTAATGTCTAAGAAACAAAATGTAAGGAATGCTAATCATATCGGTCGCTATAAGCATATTTGTTACTAACAATCTGTTATGGTGGGTGCCAAAATATTACTTTTTGAGGTGAAATTACTCTGAAAACTGAACCTGAGGTAGAAACTGTCCATAACAACAGGTCTAGGATCATATTACACTAGATTGTTAGATGTTGATTACGGCATGTCAACCATAATCTGAGGAGTTGTCTGAAACCCAAGCTACACTTAAGAACATATATGAAATGCCTGCATGGAGATCTCACATCTGAAGTTCATTAGTGTCTAGGTCCAACTAATCTGCACACAACCACTCACAATGACCATAAGCACATAGTACTGGGTTCAGGTGCTAAAACAAAGTGATAACAGGAAGCGGTCGACTTACATTGATAACAGCAGCCCTGGCTTTGTTTTAATACCACAGCCACATCTTTTCAAGGTCGCAGCGTAACATCTTTATCCACTTTACAGAAATAGTACGACAGGCAACTCAGATCCAGACAGATGCTATTTCAGAAGTGCTAAAGGGACATGCTAATCACTCCGCTTATTATAACTTGGCTGTTTTCACCTCATCTCACAATCTAAGTATAGCACCTGACAATAGAAACAGAAATTGTCTCTAGTGATGGGTTTAATTAATCACAAATGCTCCGAGACAGATGAAGTAGGAAAATAAAATGTATGTGACTAAACCCAAGACTAACACACTGCAGTCATTAACTATGCTAATATGAGTAGCACTAATGCAAATAAAATCGTATAGCTAATAGACAAAGGCCATGCTAATTTGCAATTAATTAAAATAACTCAATGCTTAATGCTCCCCCCTACCTTGACTAAAGTTATCAAAGCCTTATTTGTCATCACTAAAATTATGAATTTTAGAATACACCACCATTAGCACATACTGGCACTAAGCAGAAAGGGTAGTGACGTAACTAAGGAAGAAGTTGTCCTGAGACACTGATCTAACATCAGGCTTATGGTCTGCCCCAGAACCATCTAGGTGACCATCTGGCTGCTGGGTGAGTCGGGGGCTTACCTGAGGCCAGGGCTGCAGAAGGGGGTGGTCCGGCCTCTCCCCCACTCTTCTGGCTCATGGTGGGTGTGTCTGTCTGGGAGGATGCTTGCTGCAGCTGAAGCTCTTTAGGCAGGAGGTCATACACAGACTCTGAAGAGGAAGACAACGATGAAGAGGACAGAAATCAGGGGGTTTGTTAGCGCAACAAACACCACCACCAACTACAGTTACAGCAAGAGTGAGAGGTCGACTGGTTGCTAGGAAACACAGCATGTGGACACCCTGACACAGATATCTGCTGGAGATGTACAGTGCAGCGTATTCCTGCAGCATATGTACCTAAGCATGCAGTCATCTGATCTGCATGCAATAATCCCAGCAGCAGAGTGAGACTGACTGTCTCTGATGTCAGCCCACCTGTTACAAGTCAAATCCCCACCCGGACGCACAACCCCCCAGCCACCCAACCACCCCATTCATTCCAACCTGCAGCCAGGACATTACAGTCCTGCTTCATTGGCCAGTGGTCTTTAAGTGGAGGACCCAGCAAGACCTTCCATACAAAGTTTTTACTTTTTATTTTTAAATCAGGAAAATCCCAACTACTCCCCCTACATTAGGATTAGCCAGCTTGTTACCAGCTGAGCTGTACTACACTGGGGCCATCGCCTTTGTTTGAGAAGCCTGGCATTGTCTAAAGACACAGATGACCTACGGCTGAGTCACACTAACCACTGTCAGGGCAGGCCAAGTGGAGGAGCTGCTTGTCTGGGACACAGTCTATCATCCTTTATTTACTCACCCACCACAATTAAACACTCACCATTAGAAAGACCGTATTAGGGTATTTTGATAGCGTTTGAATCATTTCTGCATTTGTTTACTCCTATCAGATTTACAAACCACACAATATTTAAACCTGAGTCAAAGAAAAGTTAGATAATGTCAATAACATTTTGTATAACAACCAATACTTCCTTGTGAAAAGGTAATTGCCCCTTAAATTAGTAAAGGTCTATGCCACCAATACTATGAATGCAACCAAATACTTTCAGAGTTATTCATTAGTCTCTCATAATGTCCTGGAGTTATTTGGTACACTAAATGAGCTGCTTTCTCATGACATTTGTGGGTTTTCAAGCATGAATTTGACATTCGAAACATTTTCCTCTTCCTTAATTATGAATTTAATATATTCTGGGGTGCTGGGGTTTCATTTGTTTATTTAGAACACAGCAGGAAGGAAAGGGAGACAGGAATGTAGCGGGAGTGTGAAAGTGCACAGTCAGACGAGCCAAGGTTCAAACCAGAGGTGGACAAAGTACTGAGTAAAGGTATCTTTTACTCAGTTTTACTGGTGTCCAAGATTGAAATTTGCTTTACTCTTTCTAATTGTTTTATAGGTTACTTTTAACATATGAACTCCCTTTACCTGACCAACTTGGTCCTAAGGAGGAACTTCCCAAAACTTGTGAACTCATAGTTACTCAGAAAAATACTTTCACTCAAGTAAATGTCCACCTCTGGTTCAAACACCCGGTGCCAGGGGTATGTGGCCGCAAATAGTTTTTTTGGGGGAAAAAATACGTTTTGGAATTTTGAATTGTTTGACTTCGACAATCGACTAGTGTGGACTTCACTGGAAAATGGGAAATAAACTGAGGTATGTACACAAACTTATTTGTTCAAACTCGCTGTGTTTATTATAAGGAATCAGTGCAAATGGATATGGATTAGTAATGCCATTTTGAACATGTTTGTGGCTCAAAGCACGCTTTTTATCTTGCCCCGTTAATGCGTATTGGTTGTCTATTGGCAGCAAAATGTAAACACGGTTTTGGCAATACAGATTGTGAGTTACTAACGCTACGGACAGCACTTCTGATATGCAAAAAGAGCTATGTTTTGAAATCGCCCGGAATTCTCCTTTAAGTTTAAGCAGATTCAATATTTTCAGTGTTGACCCTTCTTTTTCAAGACCTCTGCAATCTACCCTGGCATGCTATCAATTAACTACTGGGCCACATCCTGACTGATGGCAGCCCTTTTTTGCAAGATCAATACTTGGGAGTTTGTCAGATGTTGTGGGTTTGTGCCTCTAGGATCAACCACAAGTTCTCAATGGGATTAAAGTCTGGGGCGTTTCTTGGCCATGGACCCAAAATGTCAATGTTTTGTTCCCTGAGCCACCTAATTGTCACTTGATGTGTTCCATCATGCTGGAAAAGACATTGGTCATTTCCAAACTGTTGTTGGATGGTTGGGAGAAGTTTCTCACGGAGGATGTGTTGGTACCATTCTTTATTCATGGCTGTGTTCTTAGTCAAAATTGTGAGCGAGCCCACTCCCTTGGCTGAGAAGCAAACCCACACATGTGACATGAATGGTCTCAGGATGCTTTACTGTTGGGCACGACACAGGACTGAAGGTAGCACTCACCATGTCTTCACCGGACAAGGTGTTTTCTGGATGGCCCAAAAAGGGTTGGACAGGGGAAAGGGGATTAATCAGAGAAAATGACTTTGTCTAAGTCGTCAGCAGTCCAGTCTTTGTACCTTTTGCAGAATATCAGTCTGTCCCTGATGTTTTTCCTGGAGAGAAGTGGCTTCTTTGCTGCCCTTCTTGACCCCAGGCCTTCCTCCAAATATCCTTGCCTCACTGTGCATGCAGATGCACTCACACCTGCCTGTTTCTATTCGTGAGAAATATCTGCACTGGTGGTGGCCCGATCCCTCAGCTGAATCAACTTTAGGAGACGGTCCTGCTGGCGCTTCTGGACATTCATGGACACCCTGATGCCTTCTTCACAACAATTGAACCTTTCTCCTTGAAGTTCTTGATGATCCAATAAATTGTTGATCTAGGTGCAAACTTCCTAGCAGTAATATCCTTGCCTGTGAAGCCCTTTTTGTGCAAAGCAATGACGATAGTACGTATTTCATTGCAGGTAACAGAAAGAACAGCGGAATGGTTGAAAGAGGAAGAACAATGATTTCAAGCACCACCCTTCTTTTAAAGCTTCCAGTCTATTATTCTAACTCAATCAGCATGACAGGGTGATCTCCAGCCTTGTCCTCATCAACACTTTCATCTGTGTTAACGAGACAATCACTGACATGATGACAGCTGGACATTTTGTGGCAGGGCCTATACAGTGGAAATGTTGTTTTCGGATTAAATTCATTTTCATGGCAAAGAGGGACAATGCAATAAATTTCAATTCATCTGATCACTATACATGACATTCTGGTGTCTATGCAAATTGCCTTCAACATTGAGGGAGCAGACTGTCATTCTCAAAACATCTGACCACGATTGAATTTTTGTTTATTGAAAACGTTACAGACAGGAAGCAGGGCTGAGTTTCACAAATGTAGCCTAATGAATAAAGCTCTAGGTTAAAACAAATTGCTGGTTTTTGCAGGGCATGTTTCATTGACAGCATCCAAGCTGTGCAAGATAGACCCAAAAAGCTTGCAGAGCTAAACAAATGTCCTTGCTATGCTACCTAGTACCCTGTCTGTACCCTAAACCAGTCTGTTTCCATGGTGTGTCATCCATTTTCCTCTTTTTTCCTCTCCCCACTACTTTTTAAAGTAAAATCCCGTTCTTATTATAGAGACGGTGTACAATTTTCCGAAATATACATCTCAATTGATAAGCATTGTGTTCTTTACAGTAGATTAGGATTATAACATGGGTTATATTAAATAATCCTTTCCTTCAAAAAAATTACTCTGCCTGGATCCATTAATATTTGTCTTTTTTCCAGGGTAAATACACTTACTATTTGTTTAAAAGTGCTAAATGTTATATCAGTGATCTGCTGTCATATACACAAGTATATCATTTGTTGTCTGTCATTTGCACAGTATCCTCTTGCATAGTTATGCTCAAGTGTTAATTACTCCATTATATTTGCCTTTCCACTTTAGATTCTGTTTCACTAATTGTACATATACCTACAACGTTTATTCTGAAGTTCCGCAACAGTTTTTTTGTATTTTTATTCCCCTGTGTAATTCATGTATTCTATATACATCTGGCCCTACGTTAAAAACTGTGTTATAAAACCTCCAAAAGAGCCTTGATGACATACAACTTTCCTTCCATGTACTCCAAATGTTGTTAAACTCTGCTAAAACAAAATGTATTATCTTCAACCGGTCTCAATCTGCACCTGCCTGCCCAACAAACACCACCACTCTGGATGGGTCTGAGCTGGAATATGTAAAAAATGACAAATACCTAGGGGTCTGGCTGGACTCCTCGCTCTCCTTCCAGACCCACATAAACCATCTCCAGTCCAAGATCAAGTCTAGGATTGGCTTCCTATTCCACAACAAGGCCTCATTCACCCTTACCGCCAAACAAGCCCTTGTGAAAATGACCATACTCCCAATGCTTGACTTCGGTGATGTTATCTACAGAACTGCTTCAATCACTCATAAGAAATTGGATGTAGTATACCACAGTGCCATCCGTTTTGTTATAATGTCCCATACAACACCCACCACTGCAACCTCTACTCACTAGTGGGATGGCCCTCGTTACACACCCGTCAACTGAACCACTGGTACCACCTCATCTACAAGTCCTTACTAGGTAAAACACCACCTTAACTAAACTCATTAATATCCATAGCATCACCCACTCTCAACCTGCGCTCCAGCAGGTATATCTCCCTAGTCGCTACAAAAGCCTGCACCTCATTTGGCTGCCTCTCCTTCCAATTCTCTGCTGCTAACAATTGGAACAAATTACAAAAATCCCTGAAACTTGAGTCCAAGTCCATCACTACTTTTAAGGCATTACTTTCAAATCTACTGACTGACCGCTGCACATGTTGACCCTACCCCCTTGCTTTGCCCGTTTATGCCCTCGCGTACTCATCAAAGTCTTAATGCATATTGCACATAATCAACCACACAGCTATCTGTATAATTTGTACATTACCATTTTCAGCCATGTTCATCATGTTACCTTTTCTTGTGTTATTTCTCTTGTACTGTCATTTTACATCCCAATAATCTAACTCTCTATTTTAAACATATTTGCACATAATGTACAGTATTTTTTTAATCTAACCTAATACCGTTTATATGTGTAACTGTATACCTGAATCTTTGTACTTTGTGTGACTTTGTCACCTTGCGCCTTGTCTTGGCCAGGTCGTGATTGCCAATGAGAACCTGTTCTCAATCGATTAACCTGGTTAAATAAAGGTGAAAAACTGTGTAATTTGTGTAATTCATAAGTAAGTTTGTCATCCTGCACCCTCTTCACTTTTTTGCCAGGTCGTCGTTTCAAATGAGAAATTGTTGTCAAGGTGCACTACCCACCTATATTGGTTAATTAAAATATATACGTCATATATATGTCATAAGGCCTATTTTATTCCTCTTGTCATGTGAATTATTTTCTTCTCAAAAGTTTGCACTTTATTTGGTTGTGTGTGTGTGTTACATTTCCTGTATCCTATATGTTCACACATAATTCTAGTATGTGGCCCTTCACTTGGTTTCAGAAACTCATGGCCCTCAAGCAAAAATGATTGCCCACCCCTGCTTCAGGCATTCTGCACATGTTGTAACTAAATACAAAAAATGTGTTCTCAACCTGTCCAACTAGGTTTTGAACTCCACAGAAGACAATAACAGATGAGCTTTAAGGGTATCACAGACAGGCTATGTGAAGTGAATTAGCACGATCAAGCAATTTCAGCAAATTCAAATAGATAAACAGTTTGAAGGAAATCCTTAGAAATTTAGCTCGCTACCAAATAGGTTAACATGGTCTTTCACTTTCCAAAGGGGTATTCAAAAAAGCTGCATTAGCAAATTAGGGAGCTCTGTCATACCAGAACTTCAGCAATTTCTGTGTTTTCAACTCCCTAAAGGAAGCTTGAAATGTAGCCGGAACAGAATGCAAAACAACAAATTCACTGAAACAAAGCTGCTCTCTACTAGGGTAACATGATCTTATTCTGTGCAAATGAATAAAACACCAAGTTTATCCACCTATCAGACTAGATTGGGTCATTAGACTCCATTTCATCACTATGGCCTGTTGTTTTGCTGATACTGGACATTAGATTGCAGACATTACAAAAGGAGGAAATTATTGGACCTCTAATAAATACTTTAGATCACACGGAACAAACTCTTTTTGAATGTTAGCATTTATCTACAAAGTCAATTTGTCTGGCCAACTTTACCAACCATAGCCCACATATCCAATACAACCACACATGGTTTTACATTGACTATACAAACTTTCCATGGGACCAAAAAGAAACACAAACTAAATATTAAATGAAAAATTATTTTGGAGAAAACATCTAGATGATTGTCATGGTAACAATTGTTCTGTCATTTGATTCCGTCAAGTTGTGAATCACCCAATCACGCAGAAACACGTGGATAGCAAAAGACCAGATATCAGATTTCTCTTTCTGAACGTTTTGTCTGATAAGCAAAATTAACTAGAAGTTTAATGTATCATATTGGTTTAAAAAATGTTGTGTAAATTATGTTACCTGGAATTTATTACGATGTGTAAAAAGGAAAAGTATGACAACAAGCAGTTAAACTATGGCATTTCCAGATTTCCTGAGGAACCATACATCTGCTGCATATCTACAGGTAGGCTTATGATCCCATATATTGGCTGCTAAAACTGATTTTTGGTTTATAATAAAATACTAAGGCTGTCAATATTAAGGCTTTAATGCATGAGATTAATTTAAAATCCTTAATGCCGTTAATGTTTTGGTTGCTGTTAAGGCATTATAATCTTTCAGCCAGAACCATTCACAGGGAGTGCTTGATTTGTGACAGAGTATTTTGATTGCTTTACTAGCATTTTATAATACCCTTTCGGTAGCTTTTCGAGCATTTGACATGTGCTGGAGCTGTCCAGAGCACTTCACTTTTAGTTTTTTCATACAAAAATATAGGGTTGGCATTCATGTCACAAATCCTGATTTCACTTAATTTACCAGCCACTTTTCAGTGAACCCTGCCAAACTACGAGTTATACACCAACATTAGTTAGCCTACATAGGATGCCCTGTTCCAAGTTGGTTGTATCTGTGACATTTGGAGATTTGTTGGGGTTATATACAGTGCCTTGCGAAAGTATTCGGCCCCCTTGAACTTTTTGACCGTTTGCAACATTTCAGGCTTCAAACATAAAGATATGAAACTGTAATTTTTGTGAAGAAGCAACAACAAGTGGGACACAATCATGAAGTGGAACAAAATTTATTGGATATTTCAAACTTTTTTAACAAAAAAAGAACTGAAAAATTGGGTGTGCAAAATTATTTAGCCCCCTTAAGTTAATACTTTGTAGCGCCACCTTTTGCCTCGATTACAGCTGTAAGTCGCTTGGGTTATGTCTCTATCAGTTTTGCACATCGAGAGACTAGAATTTTTGCCCATTCCTCCTTGCAAAACAGCTCGAGCTCAGTGAGGTTGGATGGAGAGCGTTTGTGAACAGCAGTTTTCAGTTCTTTCCACAGATTCTCGACTGGATTCAGGTCTGGACTTTGACTTGGCCATTCTAACACTTGGATATGTTTATTTGTGAACCATTCCATTGTAGATTTTGCTTTATGTTTTGGATCATTGTCTTGTTGGAAGACAAATCTCTGTCCCAGTCTCAGGTCTTTTGCAGACTCCAATTAGGTTTTCTTCCAGAATGGTCCTGTATTTGGCTCCATCCATCTTCCCATCAATTTTAGCCATCTTCCCTGTCCCTGCTGAAGAGAAGCAGGCCCAAACCATGATGCTGCCACTACCATGTTTGACAGTGGGGATGGTGTGTTCAGGGTGATGAGCTGTGTTGCTTTTACGCCAAACATAACGTTTTGCATTTTTGCCAATAAGTTCAATTTTGGTTTCATCTGACCAGAGCACCTTTTCCCACATGTTTGGTGTGTCTCCCAGGTGGCTTGTGGCAAACTTTAAACAACACTTTTTATGGATATCTTTCAGAAATGGCTTTCTTCTTGCCACTCTTCCATAAAGGCCAAATTTGTGCAGTATACGACTGATTGTTGTCCTATGGACAGACTCGCCCACCTCAGCTGTAGATCTCTGCAGTTCATCCAGAGTGATCTTGGGCCTCTTGGCTGCATCTCTGATCAGTCTTCTCCTTGTATGAGTTTAGAGGGACGGCTGGGTCTTGGTAGATTTGCAGTCTGATACTTCTTCCATTTCAATATTATCGCTTGCACAGTGCTCCTTGGGATGTTTAAAGCTTGGGAAATCTTTCTGTATCCAAATCCGGCTTTAAACTTCTCCACAACATTATCTCGGCCCTGCCTGGTGTGTTCCTTGTTCTCCATGATGCTCTCTGTGCTTTCAACGGACCTCTGAGACTATTACAGAGCAGGTGCATTTATACGGGGACTTGATTACACACAGGTGAATTCTATTTATCATCATTAGTCATTTAGGTCAACATTGGATCATTCAGAGATCCTCACTGAACTTCTGGAGAGAGTTTGCTGCACTGAAAGTAAACGGGCTAAATATTTTTGCTCGCCCAATTCGTCAGTTTTTTATTTGTTAAAAAAGTTTGCAATATCCAATACATTTTGTTCCACTTCATGATTGTGTCCCACTTGTTGTTGATTCTTCACAAAAAAATACAGTTTTATATCTTAATACTTTCGCAAGGCACTGATATATATATATAAATAATCTCATTGTGTCCCCCACGTTTCCACCAAAACATGAAACTTCCATACCATGTATATATTACAGCGCCCTCTGATAACTGATTTTAGACCTCCTTTCCTTACCCTGTGCATTTGCCTATTTTTCAAGAAGCCTACATTATGCATTTGAATCCATTCACTTAATGTGTCATGTTATAAAGTATTTAGTATTAATGTTACATCCTTCAAAGGTGGCCTAGTTACATTTGAACCACATTGTAGTAAACATGTGCTACTAAACAAAATCACGACTGGATCAAATGTTGGATCACAGGTTGGATCAAATGTCTGCATACCCAGGTTCTCTCCAGATATCACTTGAATTTTATACAATAGTCTAATATAACAGTGACACTACATGGTGCTTTGATCAACAGCACAGTGGAAGGACATGGGGCTAAGAGAAGAGACAGGCTAAAGAAAATGACAGAGTGTGTCCAAAGTTTGGAATCAGTTCAAACGTACGGTAATTAAAACGAAAACTCTGTACAGTGTGTCTACTGCAAAAACGACCAGCATGTAGTCAGACAATAATAAAACATTTCATGACATATACAGAAAAGAAATACATAAGGAAAAGATCAAATCCAACAATGTCTGATTGAAATTAGAATTGAAAACAATAACCACCAGATAGAGAACTATCTTGAAAACAAAATGATATATTACTATTTTAGTGAATGTAAGATTTAACTTTCTTTTTAAAATGTACCTTTCAGTAATAAAACAAATGTTACTTGGAATATTATTCCACAAATAACTTTTTCAGGTTATTTGATTTTGGTAAAGACAGAATCATCTGCCCCCTACTGGTTCCTCTTGTTGAATAACTGTGGATATCAGGCCCCGTATTTATCAAGCTTCTCAAAGTGCCATTTTAATCTTAAGTGCTGAGAATTCACAAAATGTACTCCTACTCACAAACTTAAGTATAAAAGCAAGTTATCAAATTTCTTAACACTAAAGAATCACTCTTACTCTCCCAGTTATTTAAGACAGCTCATGAGGTCTTTCAAGTGGTTAGGACTTGCCAGTAGGGGCTTGTGATGGCACTGAGGAGACAGAGACATGCACTAAGCTTTTAGGAGAGGAAGAATGGTTTTGAATTGTTTGACGATGAGCAGTTAACTAAACAGTATTGTTTGGATAGAGCAGGCATCATCTTTGTCAGCGACTGAGTGAGGGACGTCATTTCAACAGTGACTATACGCAGCAATGCATTTTTAGATGAATTGAAGATGGTGATGATGCTTTGTTTGCAGCAATGCAATGCTGATGATTTGGGCCATCACAACCATCAATAAGCTGAATTGTCATGGATACAATGTTTATATGAACAGTAGAGCTGCAACAAATTATTATTTTGATAATCGACTAATCTAACAATTATTTGAACGATTAGTTGACTAATCATCTATTTTTTTAAACAATTAATCAGTAGGCTTTAAACAATTATTCAGCTTATGCAATTTGTTAAAACATTGACTTATACTTATTCTTACGAATAAATAAAACCAGGAAATTACTTCAGCTTTTTTTTTTAAATACATTTTTATTGCACTTTGAGCCAACTGAACTGGCCAATCTTTTAGTCCAATTTTGTCCAATTCAAATCACAAATGCTCTGTAAAAATTGTTTCAATCATTTTGTTACTTTAAATCTAAATAGAAAATACAAATAAACAAAAATAAGTCAAGTACAATAATTCCTCCTCAAAAGAAAGTTATCAATATACCCACTGCTGTAGAACTGAAACAGAAAAAGGGGCATTTGCTTCAGGACACATCGGTTAAAATACTCTACAAACAATTATTATAACTAACTATCTTTCTAAATGTGTATCATTACATTATGGTCATATACACTTTACTGTCTAACAGCTGTCTGTGGACATGTTGCTATGGTGTTAGTATGCGCGAAATAATGCATAATTTGTTTATATCAACTGGTTTCGCTAACTGTCCATCTTGCATAGTTCCAGCTGGAGCACACACACCTCTCACCTTTTCCATCTCCTCTCGTGATGGGATGTTTCCTTTTTAATTGTTCCAGCATGCACGTTGTGCTCCCATGGAAAGCAAGTTCCGCCTTGCACATATTACAGATGACAGCATTTTTAATTTGAACTTTATTGAAACTTTCCCACATGCGACTTGTTCAGCTCCGTTTGCACAATGACATTTTAGTGCTGTTTTCTTCTATTGGATTGCATACGGGAGTGCTGCATTACAGACTAGTGCTACAGCGCCACACTTGTCAATTCACGTTATTGCAGGCACTTAAAATAGATCCAACGAGAACAAACGACTTGTCGACAACAAAAATATTTGTCAACATTTTTTTTATTGTCGACATTGTCGATAATGTTGACTAATCCGTTTCAGCCCTAATGAACAGGAAGAGGTACAACAGCATCAACACACAAGTTGAGTTGGATACAGACAACATTTTCTGTGGTACCCAAATGGCCTGGGTCTACCCATGATGCGCATCTATTCAGTGATTGGTATTTGCCTATGTCATCATCCAAAATCCCGTTTGAAGCACAGCAAAGTGTTGTGAATCAGCTCTAAGACTGACACTTCAGATTCAATCCTACATTTCACTAAAAGTAGGGGTGAGATGTTTGATAATTAACGTTTAAGGGCAGCTTTGAGCCAAGAATTTTCTTACTCTTAAGTCTTCTTGTGCAGTGTTCTTATGAGTAATTCTGAGAAGCTTGATAAATACGAGCCCTGAAATATAAGTTATGTTATCAAAATGAAATGATGGTGTCTGAGTTTGAATAATGGAGTGCAACAAGATAAGCACATTGGCTAATAGTCTTTTTTCAACACAACCATTAAAACATTCATGTGCTAGCGCCAAAATGTGCCCCTCTGATTAAACACTGGCCCCACCTTGGCCCCCCCAGTTGAAATTGTCTAGAACCACCACTGTTAGTTTGTGTTAATTTAGTGATTTCTTTAAGGGTTTTGTGTGGGTAGACTACTCAGTCATCCCAACAGATGGTCAGAGAGCATTCGACTAGATACATCAGATTTGTCATTTGATCTGACAGCTATCCGTTGCACTGATTATTAGATTGTGCTGCTAATGCACAGAAAGGACTCAAATAACAGAGCAGCTCCCTCAACACTATATATAGACTATTTTAATGGATCTTCTAGTCATAAAGGTTGAGGACCCTGGCCTAGGCCTACATTCCCACGAAGCCTTGCATATCTCTGCCTATTACAATCTGTTTACCTCACCACATACTTATGCTATGTAGGCTGACTACACACTTCTCACATTACACTAGGTTTTTAACCTGTCCCAAGGCTACCTTCCGGATTTCATCATTCCCAGCTGGCTGTTTGCTTGCTTGTTGTTTGCTTGCTTGTTGTTTTGTTGACACAAAAAACGCTTGTCTCAATGATCATCCCAAAAACTGTTGCCTTCGAATATGCATATTTAACTGTAACCTTGCATTTTATAGGGTACTGCTAAAGCTTGTAAAACGAAGACAGTCCCGCAAGCTTTTGTGTTCAACATGAGGCTAGTAAAAACACATGCAGAACCTAGTAGATGGGCAGAACCAAGCACCGGCTACCCTATTGTGTAATATTGACATGTCCTAGTCCTTGTGTTTGCTTTTAAATGCCTACTCTTGTGTTTGTACCATAAACAACATTTTCCACACAGTCTGTCCAAACACTGAACTGTAATTGTTCCACACATGCAAAATGATAGGCCCTTAGACACTTCTAGAAGACAACTGGACTAAAGGTGAAGTAAGTTGTTGAGGAAACAAAAGATAATGAAGCCTGCTTATTGAAGAGTTAACCACAAGAGAGGCTTTGAGTCAGCCTTGACTTTCAGCACTCACTGACCAGCTGGCCAAGTATGCTAGCATTACCACAGATACAAAGGTAACAATTTAAACAGTTTTGGACATCAGCTGATTTTGAAAAGGAAAAAAACACTTGAAGGTCAATCCCCACATTGATGTCATTGCCATACATTACTATTATTAGTATGATTATTATAATAATAATAATAATAATAAAATGCACTTCATATTTCGGTTTCATACAAAAAGGTGATTGATTTAACATGGGAAGTAGAAGATATTCTAAACAAGTAAATTTAGGTAGTTACATAAACCGATCAGCCATAACATTTTGACCACCTGCCTAATAGTGTGTAGGTCCCCTTTTGCCACCAAAACAGCCCTGACCAGTTGAGGCATGGACTCGACTAGACCTCTGAAGGTGTGCTGTTAACTATCTGGCACCAAGATGTTAGAAGCAGATCCTTTATGTCCTGTAAGTTGCAAGGTGGAGCCTCCATGGATCGGACTTGTTTGTCCAGCACACCCCACAGATGCTCAACTGGATTGTGATCTTGGGAATTTGGAGTCAATACCTTGAACTTGTTATTTTGTTGCTCAAACCATTTCTGAACCATTTTTGCTTTGCAGCAGGGCACATTATCCTGCTGAATGAGGCCAATGCCATTAGAGAATACTGTTCCCATTAAGGGTATACATGGTCTGCCACAATGCTTATGTAGGTGGGTGGTACGATTAGGGTGGGTCATACTCAGGTGCTAATATGAATCTGAAGGAAATCCTAACATGAGGGTTGTCTAAATTATGTATTTTTTCCATCTGGAATTCATATACGAGCTTATTCCTTGGATGACGACTAATCTAACATACTTTTCTATTTCAAAATTGCCATTCTGAACAGCTGATCAAACCACCAATGCTGGAAGTATCACAATTGATGTCAGGTGTCCTTCTGGTTCTGACAGGAGTCCCACGGCTGAGTCTCTGGGTCCCCCTCTCCCTTGATGGCCAGGATTCTCTCCACCCCCTCAACACTCTCCCTCTGATCCTCAGAGCACAGCTGTGTTTGGAATATGGCTTCACTGTGGGCATACCAAGCAGATCTTCTCACTGGCATCACAAGGTCCAGCACTTCCTTCCTATGAGATTTGAGGCAGTCCAGCTGAAACAGGATGTGCCTAGGCCCTTCAATCCAGAAGTGCTTTACCTTCACATTGAACCAACATGGATAGTACACGCCAATGATGAATTCAACAATTAATTGCAGATTCTTTAAGTTCTTTCCTTTTAGTCTGTGCTTTGACACCCAGAGCCTGAAAACTCTGTTTGCTATGGTGAGTCAGCAGCTGTGGTTCACTGGTCCATTCTCCAACAGAGCAAACTTCGCAGAAAACACTCCATCCCTGACTGCACAGACAATCTTATAGCTATAGTGTTCATGATTTGAGAGATTATGAATGACCATGTCCAGCAACTTGATCAGTGGAGGGCCAACAGAGATCTCGGTGACGTTTGGATTAATATCCAAGTCTTTAGCAGAATCAAGCAGCTTTCCTATTGTCCCAGAAAACTTGTCCGACCAAGTAGGGCCATCAAGGTCAAATATGAGATGGCTCCTGCTTAGTTTCTTTTTCTGGGGTACAATGGAACAGATATTTACTGCCAGGCTCACAAGTATAACTATAGTGTTCTTCCTTGATCTTTGCAGGAAAAAATTGGTCCCTTCCCTTAACTTCTATCATTACATTAAGTCAGGTCAATCCTCCCATCAATTAGGATACAGGAGATCCCCACCCCTGCATTTCTCCACGAACTCTTCAACTGGCTCTTATCAACTTCTCCTGTGCTTTCTTGACCTTGCTCTTATCAATCACTTTATATGTGTTGTCTTTTGTAATGATTCCTGAAACAATCAGGGCTGCGGTTACTATAGCTACAGTTGGCCTCCACCCTATACCATACCTTACACTAGCAAGGGCATTGTTTGCAATCTCATCATAGTTTTTTGTACCTTCGCTGCAGGCTCGGGGTCAGTTTCAGGGACAAATTCATTTTTAGCATTACTTCTCTTCAATCCCATATCCTGATCACCATCTCCCAAATATCTCTCAACATAGTTCCTGACTATCGTCTCTACTACTACTACTACTACTACTACTACTACTACATTTTCTTCCTTGCACCTTCTTTTTTCTGCCCTTACCATTTGCTGCCTTTTGATTTTAGTTTTAGTCTAGTCTGTGTCAAGCTGTCATTTTAATTTTATTTCCTATTTTTAGTCTATTCAAGTTTCAGGCAACTAAACGTCTGAGTATTTTAGTCTTATTTTAGTCAGAATTATCCATGACTATTTTAGTTTTAGTCAATGAAAACTGATGACATTTAGTCTAGTTGTAGTCAATTAATATTGTATTTTAGTCTCTTTTTAGTAATACAATTCCACGTCAATATAGTATTAAGTACCTAATAGTAGACAAAACCAAGATTTTGGAAAAATGACAAATCTGAACAAGAATACTTAAAATATTTAAAATGATAAATATCATATTATGTTACATTTTTACCTTGTTTTTATCTTATTTTCAGACAAATAGGAAGTCAAATTATCTCTGTAAACTGATAGTTTTTAGTACATTGTAAGTTCAGTGGTGGAATTTCTACCTGCCAGCTGTGAGACTGGTAGTTGGTGCTGGTAGTCAAGGCGGGCACCATGGGGCACGGTGTGTGTGCGACTGGTATGTTCATTGAGTGACAACCACTCACAAGCAACAGCAGCGGAGTGGGAAAGGCACTTCAGATGTGTTCATGACGGAAAGTTGTTTGCACAGTGTGACATTTCTATTCATTGATGAAATGTGTAGAAGAAACTGAAAGTGGTATTGATCCTATTGACTCTAGTAACGACCTTTAAAAACGAGACATAATATGGGTAGTAAAAATATTTTAGGATCGATCCACCCACCCCTACAAGAAACAGAAATACTGCAAAATTATAATAATAACGAGACGAAATAACGTTATAACATTTTGTCTGTCTTGTTTTGGTCAACGAAAATGAAGAGACATTTTATCATAGTTTTTATTGTATAAACCATATTTAGTCGTTTTTACTCATCAACAATATTGCATCATACATTTAATTATAGTCATTGTCACATGACCAGCATTTACGTTGCGTCTCATTTCGTTTTCGTCACATGATTAAGGTTTGTTGATCACAATATTTAGTCATAATTTTCGTAGACAAAAGCAACACTAGCTCCGTGGTCCAGTTCTGATGCTCACTTGCCCATTGTAGGTACTTTTGGCAGTGGACAGGGACCAGCATGGACACTAGGCCTGAAACGATTCCTCAAAAAACTCGAATAATTTGATTACAAAAAGTATTGATACAAAATGATTTGCATCGTTTAATCAATGTACCAAAGTTGTGTTTGTTTCCGCACGGATGATTATTACTGTTGCACACCGGGCTGACGCTGCTGGCAACACGTCATTAAGACTGACAGCGCAGATTACAAAATGAAGAATGATAGCGTAAATAGTGAGGGGCTAAGAGAAGAGACAGGCTGGAGAAAACAACAGAAAGTGTCCAAAGTTTGGAATCAGTTCAAATATAATTAAAACAAAACTCTATACAACGTGTCTTTTGCAAAATCGAACTAGCTTAGCACAATAATAGCACAACGTGAGTGTTTCAGCAACTCAACAGAAAACATTGAGTCTATCGTATGGATGATGAAACTACACCTAACACAACAACTACCAAAAACAAGAAAATACGTAATGGTGATCACAATTTGATCTTAAGAGCCGAATTGTTGACTATCCCTTCGGAAAAACAGCTGATTTGTTGAGCACCAATTTCTCTCACTCGCTCTCTTCACTGAGAAACAGCTGATCAACGATCTACTAGCATAAATGTAACAGAGCTGTTTGACATTGTAATCAAAGGTATAAATGAAAATAGGTAGTATAACTGATATTTACATATAGGCCTATATACAGATCAGTCTCAGGTTGAATCTTGTAGTTCGGAAAGTTAAGTTGCACAATTTAAGGTAATGTTTATGTATGTTTAATGTAGACCTTAGTTTGAGGTTAGTTTTGCATTTCAGAATATGTTTTCTTTAAAAACAATGTAATATGGCACTTACCATTAGTTGCACTTCATTTGTTTACTTTTTTAAGAGATGATATTATAAGCAATAAAAAAAATTGTTTTTCAGAAATTTTAATTAAACTACTGTATATTATTGCTGTTCAATCGATGGAATAATCGGTAGAAAACTTGATTACTAAAATAATCAATAGCTGCAGTCCTAATGGGCACCCTGACTAGCCTGTGGCTACACAGCCCCATATGCAACAAATGGCGATGCACTGTTTGTTCTGACACTTTTCATCAGAACCAGCATTCACTTTTTCAGCAATTTGAGCTAGAGTAGCTTGTCTGTTGGATCAGAACACCCACGTGCATCAGTCTTGACCACCCATGACCTTGCCGCCGGTTCACCGCTTTTCCTTCCTTGGACCACCTCTGATAGGTACTGACCTCTGCAGACCACTATAAAACCTGTTAATGATTGTTTCCTCCTCCTTTATATTTTCCCATACATAGTGTTCTCATTTTTATTTTCCTGGTTTGGTAGTATTTTATGGGTTTAAAACAGCAACATGTACATGTAGTCATATTTCCAAGTAGAGATAGCTAAAACCCAAGCTAAGATACCAGGCTAGGATGACCAGTAAAGCACATTTATTGTAGTGATTTGTACAAAAGATGCAAAACTTCTGAATTCTACTGAAACTAACATTTACACTTTTTTTGTATGATTCTAAAGACTCCCGAATTGAAACTTCAGAAGAGACAAGTTTATTAGGGCAAAATTGAACTGAATGAATGAACCAATTCTGTTCTGAACTCTGCAGTGCAACAAACTGTACATACTCAATATGTAGACCAGTTGTGTGTAAAGCCCCACCCTCCCACAATTCCATTCATTTTGAATAAATGGTTTTCAAAGTTTCATCATTACCTATCATGTTAACAGAAGCAAATTCAGGAATTCCATTGTAGAAGTTGGTAGAATCACTACTCATCCCTCTACATACCCAGAATGCACTACTTAAAATCTCATCACAAAAAATGACCTAGTCTAGCTAGCTTGAGCTGGCTAACTTTAGCCACTAGCCATGAACTGTGCTGTTCTGTGATAACTTCACATACCTTTTTTATTCACTGCCAACTTGTAGATTGTTCCCCTTGTCTCATGCAAGTCTCTGCTGGATTATTGGATCTACTTTGGCTTTACCAGGCTACATCTCTATTGGATTAGCGTTGCTGACTCTCCTTTAGACACTAAAGCTCTATTTATAGCTACCAGCTTACAATATTGTTACGACTGTGGCTGTTAGTTGAATGCTATTATATAGACTTTACATATTGACTAGTGTAATGTTATTTAGATGCCTGGCTGTACACACCTCTCTCAATTTGGTCAAAGAAGCATTATTTAAATTCAGACAAATCCCTTGAAACTGGACATTTGTGAAGGCAGTTATGTCACTTCTTTGGCCAAATGGACAATTCGAACAGTATTGCCAAATACATGTAAGCATGAAATTCTCTTGCTATGCTTTGAATCAACTATAGCATTTGCAAGCATTAAACTCTGAATTTTTTATTCATACATGTCTGCAGTAAGAACATTGTATCAGCCATGAAACAACACCAGGGTTTAAAAAAACCCTGTTAAAAATGCATTCTGTGTTATTTACAACAATAATGTTTTGTACATGAAAAAATGAAAGCGCAAGTTCATATGACCGTCATCATAAATGCCCAAGGGTTTTCATTTTAAATGAAGAACGAGTTGCAGACGCAAAACAGGCAGCCGGTATATTTCACACCTCATTACCTATATCTCCACACCTTTCAAAACGAAGCACCAGGCTCTGCTTGCAGGTGTTAACGCACCACGTGATTTAACTAATATAGGCTATATATATGTAAAAAATAAAAAACTTCTAAACCGTTTAACTGATAGTATTAATCAGTCAAATGTTTTACTTTCAGTTAACGGTTAAACGGTCAATATGAGCATCCCTAATCGCTGTACATGCTGACTCTCCTCCCTCACTTGCGCACTGCCCTTGCCCATTTATGCCCCAGTGCCTTAGCCATGCCCCATGCTGTAATTTGCAAATACTCATCTGCACATTCAGTATTGAATGTGGTGGAGGTGGTGTAATGATGTGGGTGATGTTTTCTGGGGGTTCCTTATTACCAATTGAGCATAGTTTAAATGCCAGAGACAACCTGGGTATTGTTGCTGACCATATCCATCTCTTTATGACCACAGTGTACCAGTCTTCTAATGCAGTGGTTCTTAACCTTTTTCATAATCAGAATACATATGATTTACACACTTATCTCCAATCATACACCCAGTTTTACCCATACTCATTCAAATGTGAAATGGTGTTGTATGTGGCGCGATGCTAAAGTCTAGTTACGATGCTGTGTCTTGTTTCACTCCCTTACCCCTTCTACCAGTGTGAATGCAAATAGCAAAAACGGTTTTGGCGGAGAGTAGTTAGTAGAACTGTTTAGAAGTGGACTCTTCCTATAACAACGTTCCTGTAACTACTTGGTCAGAAAGCGGCTTATTATACCAGCAACATGAACTCAGAGTTTCCTTTTCAAAATAATAGCTCTCGTAATTCATTACAATAGCCTAATCATTGTTAATTTATTGCATAGGTAGTCGGTCCATGTTCATGTGTTGTTAAAATTTGTCTATTGTTGGATAAAACATACTCTAGTGAATGTAATCATGTCACACGAGACACTGACAATATATTCAATCAAATTGTGTGTAGGCTACAAAATATTTATTACTTTTTTAATAAAAAGTTATTAAAACATGTTAATTTAATTTTTGCTCACACACTCCTATTGTTTCTTTTCACACAATACAATTGCATTTAGTTACAATTCACTAGCTTTATAATGAATTAACAATGATTATTGTAATGCATTAAAACAACCGCTGTTATTTAAAAAAACAAAAATCAGAGTTTGCGTTGCTGGCATAGTAGTGTTGCAAGGCGAACGGTACTTGCGTATAGCTATGGCGGTTCTAAGCATGTGCAATTAAAAACTAAAGTCCTGCTTTGTATTTTCTGCTTTAGTAAAATGTGTAGCCCCAATTTTTGCTCCATCTTTTGATTTCAACAACGTGCACAGGCCAAAGTTTTTTGTTTGCGGTGATGACATTGACGAGCTCCAACCCATGGTAGGCGTCACGTGACCGCGGTATTGCGGTAACCATCCCAGCCCTACTTGGGTGGGTCCAAAAATTAGGGCACACCAACACATTTTATGCTTAATAAAAATGTACTGTTGTAGCTATGGATATTGCCTTACTGGAACGGGATGCAGCTAGTTCCAGGTTGCTAAAACACTGATCAAGTTCATGATATACAGCTCTGGAAAGAATTCAGAACTCAACTGCATTTTTTTTCTTAAATCGACCCCACCGAAAACCTCTGGAATGTGATCAAGAAAAAGATGGATGGTCACAAGCCATCAAACAAAGGTGAGCTACTTTAATTTTTCTAAAATATGATCCTATATGACTCATATTACATTAAAACTGTTTAGGAAGCAATCTTAAAGGAATCTATTTGGGCTTTTCTCATAGGATTTACATTGGAACCAATCCATTAACATTGTCTGAAGGATCTTTATATGGTGGATATGGTTCCAATTTCCAAATGATGACTAGAAACCCCAAAAAGACTGAGGGAGGCAAATCAACATGTTTTGACATGAAAAAACAATTAATTTGATCAAAACAAAACTTACCTTTCAAAATTAACCCTTTATGTTGTTACTAAGACTTATTCACATAACCACTATAAAATGTGTTGTAGAGGTGTCAGATGACAGTGCCAACCTAGGGATGTTTAATAAACTGTCAAATTCCCCTCACAGTAACAAAACAATATCACAGAGGAAACACCAGTTTACATACTTTCAAGAAGCACTATACAAACATAATACACACAGTTTAGTAATGCATAAATATATTATGAAATAATGTGCTTAGCAAGTACTTTGGTCAAAGAGCAGCTTTACCTAGTTTATAAAAAATAAAAGTCAGTAAGCTGTACAAGGTCAGGTCTGTGTTAGTACTGTAGTATATATAGTTAAGAAACATTAGCTAGCTAAGTTCACTAATTGTAGTCTTAACCTCTGGGCCATTAAATTCTCACATCTAGGTTTTTATAGTATTACTACTGTAGGTAAAACCTAGATTACACTAGTCACAAAATACTACACTAACCTCAATTAAAGATGCCCATTGAAGGAAATACTTGTAAGCTGCAGCAGAGTTAGCTTTCAGACATGTGTGAAGGTGACCACTCCTTATAAAGCAAAAGTAACGCAAGTAAACAAAGAGCAGCAACTCATGTTGAACAGGAAAACCAGTTTTAATGCGGTTTCAAACAGAGAATTAGGGTAGTCCAAAATAATTATCAATTCAGTAAGTCATCATACACATTGCACTAGCTAACATATCGATTGGTGTAAGAGAAGGTTACATTTTATGAAAATTTTCTTTCAAAACTACAACACCAAAACTTGGTTGACATCAGCTAGGCTACATGAGTGTTGGTGCTGCTTTCACTACTTCGTCAGGCTAAACCGCACTGTACAGTAATAGCTAATGGTAAAACAAAGCCAAAGCACTAGGGATCGACCGCTATGAATTTTTTTTTATCAGCCTTAGCCGATACAGTCTGCCAATTTTCTTGAGTTGATATTTGGAGCCCATACTGCTTTTGCTCACTCAATTTACATCATAAAAATGACACAATGATGATGATAACAAATGACACAAGTCCCATTTTAAAGGGGTACTTCACCCTACAGCTATCTGGAGGTGCTAGTAGGTTCCCCCAGACATTTGTAGAATAGTGAGATATGTTTCACCCACGCCTGGCTAGTGTAAGAGCAAGATTTGAAATTTTGCGGGGAAACTATATACCCTGACGTCACGCTATGGTATGAATCGACAGTGGAGATAGGAAAAATTAATGTAGGCATGTATTCTGTCGCAAAAATAAGCATCCCTGTTATACTGATCTGGCTTTCAAACCTACTCCTTAAAGCTTCGGTTGTCCTTGATTTTTTAAGGTATAGCTTGTCTTTCTGTGACGTTTTGATCAGCCGTTTTAATGCTAAACATACGAGGTGGTATGATTTTTTCAGTATGTAGAGAACTACAATGCTGGCTTCCTTGTTCCAAGCCCCGCCCACCCGGCATGTTCTCTAGATTCTGTGAAACAGTTCGTAAACAAAGTCGCTGGTAACACAATTGCTACTAACCTAGGATTTGCAGATGAGGAATTTTACAACATGCTTTTATATTCTGAGTGACATCCAACCACACATGTTTGCGCCCGAGTACACCGAAGAACGTTTACAACAAATGGAGTTTGATATTCAGCTTCAACAAGGCAGTATGTTCTACAGATAATGCAGTTGAAACGCGGTTTAATTCTAATTGCCTAATTGCTTCTGTGGGAATATGTCCATCCATGTCTACTGAAGAAAAAAGCACTTGCTAAAATGAAGGGGATCGTGGACAAGTTTTACTTGTAAGGCTTGAACCAAAAATGACTGACGACCGCATATGAGTCACTGAATCAATGAAGTTTTCCAGCACACATGGAAAGAGACGTAGCAAGAGGACAATTAACAGATGAGTAAGTTTATTAAACCTATTTTCTGTACCTTGATAATGGAGCACACATTGTGTTTGTGTGGTAATGTTTACTGTACAGTATGTGTAGTGTGCCAGCTGTATTTAGTGGCTAGCTGAGTGTGTAAATTACTATACGTACTATATATATAGGCTACTCTTTCTAGATAAAGAAAAATGGATGGGATCGCATCGCTTTTCAGCCGCTTTCGGGCTGTAGTGCCGGTTAATTTAGCACGTAGATCCCTTTCATAATCTTCCGACCTAAAATGCCGACTGCAAACCCTAACTTCTTATAGCCTATTGTAAAGTGTGAAAGATTACTCCTTCTTTTTGGGCTTGCTTGTGTTTCTGCAACCAGGTACAGAACACCAAACTTGCATGATGAATAGAAATTAGACGACAATTTCTAAAACAAATATTTATAACTTTCTAGCGTCAAGCTCTACAGAGGTGTGCTGTTGAATTGCCCATGTTCTGTGTCGGTGTGTTCAAAACGGGGACGGGCACTAAATTCGCTTGGAATTATGGGAGTTGTGGTAGCTCAAGTTTAGACGGATACAGAAGCACCCCAGTGGATACGAAAGGAACTGAAATATACTATCTGCTTTTCTCTGATATATTGAAAAAGAACAGACGTGTATATGACATAAATCATCTATGCTAACGTTTTTAAATGGTATACTATGAAACTGATTTACTGTGGAACACTCCTTTAAAAAAGGAACATTATTGAACATAAAAGACTATATTTCACAAATAGTAAAAACAGGTGAGGTAGAACAAGGAGCAATGCAACTGCAGCATCTCCAGCAACACAGAGCTGCCTGTGTGGACACATGTCTGTAAATAATGCCGGGAAAATCGGCGAACACAGCAGCCGCGTATTGGCCGATGCCGATACACGTAAAAACACAAATATTGGCCAGATATGACAGCCGGCCGATATAAAGCACAATATTTTGTTTTGGACTAGCTATCACTCTCGCTTTGACAAAGGGCAGGGCGGACTGTAAGCAGAAAAACATTGAACATAGATTGCATTGCAATGTAAAATGTTGATAGAGTGAAAATCGGACTACATGCTTGCATTTCAAAAACATGTAATGGCCTTGATAGATCAGAAAGCAGCAAATTAATGCAAGCCACCTCGGACGCCCCAAACAGCAACCTTTTTCAATGGCTGTCAGAGCTCAACTGGGCTCATTCAAATAGTTTTCTTGCTGCTTTACTCTTATAGAAAATTAATAGAACCAGCAATTTATCGAATGGATGCTTTTAGTATACCATCATGTTGAGACTGTTTTGCCATGGCAGTCCACATTTGGCAGCATCAATTCAGCAGTGGTATATTGCCATTACCGTATAGCGCTGTAGGAATCACTGCCTTAATACGCTTTTCAAACATCATGGAGCTTAATGGAGTCACTTGAGCATAATAAGACAACGAAATCCTGCTAATAATGCTTTCCACCTCCCTGGAACGTATTGGCATCCTCATTGGGAATTTGTCAGTTAGCGACACAGTGAAGGCTTGAACCAATACTGTGGTGATCAGCTTGATGAAAACAATGAAACCTAAGACTACTGTGCTACCTGCCCTACTGTATCTTTAGAATTATCATCAGTTAACATGGAAAACAAAATATATATACATATATAATCAAGACATAACCAATACAAAGTGCTATGTTACAGTACCTGTGGCTATGTTACAGATGCAGTCAGCAGTTTTGGCCAACGGTTGTAAAAGTGGTGCTATTGAGCTAAAAAGGGTCCCCAAAAATTGTGTACTGTCATGATGTACCCCATAAAACCAAGTGACCTGATTTATACTTCAAATTTCATTGCTAACTGCTATGATTAAAACATATATTTGTTATGTAGCACATAAAGAACATATTACATGTCCAGGTCAAAATTTAGCTTTAAAACATTCTTTCGATAATTGCAAAAGTCCCAGAATGCCTCTTTAAATGTTTTCTACACCTGTGTGGTAATTAGGTATAATATTTACCTAACAGCCATTTAGTTATTTGTGGTAATCAATGAGACATTATAAAACATACAAAACAATTACACAGAAGTTGAAGACAATTTCATTAAAAAGTAATCCACACAAGATAATCAGAATCACAATCAGATTAACATACAGTACTAACCAACCAAATGCCTGTCAGAAAGTGTCCTGTGCAGCATTTACATATTCCCCCTTCCACAATATTTCTTAGCTATGTCTTTTGACCAATCACATTAGAGCACATTCGATCACCGAAGGCAATGGAGCACCATGTCAAAGATTAGGAAGGGTTGGTTCCTACCCAATTTGAATCTAGGTAAATAGAGTATATTCAGCATTTAGTTTACGTAAATCATGAGGGATCTCACCACGAGTGCGTCTCACCACGAGCGCACCGAGAGCAAACAATAACACAACACGCCTTCTGCTGCTAACATACATAGCTATGTACTACACTAGGTCTGAACCCACTGCCTACTACACACACACACACACACACACACACACACTTAGCTACACCAAAACCAGTTAGCTAGTCAACTTGTTAGGTAAATAAGTATCTCGCTAGTGAGCTAACGTTTGCTCCCTAGCTAACGTTAGCTGTCTAGCTAGCTAGCTACGGTAAGTACATAGCTTGTTAGTCACGTTAATCATCTCAGTGTTTCTAGCTAGCTAGTAGTACTGTATACCATGAAATACAACCAAAAGACACACTGTGATGCGGTAAACCGCAGGTAACTATAAATCTTACCTTTTAAGTAAAGGGATTTTGGAGAATTAAGGTCGAGATCCGAGCTGAGGAGAGATATAAAATCAGAGGGCATCGCAGCGCTTCATGGAGGGAGGGGAAGCGGACACCTAGAGTACAGTACTGTCTTAGATCAGAACGCCAGCCAGCTACTAGCTAACAACGATAAAAATGCATAAAACAAGAACAGTGGTTGTAAACAAGCAGTAATGTGTCCAGTAAAAATACGGTAAAACTACAGTTTAATAGACCCAGATAAGCGCGAAACACGTTTGTTGTGCTGTCTTTGATGCCCAGAGACTCACACACTTGCTAAGCAAGCTAACCAGTCACTGAGGTTCAGCCCCCTCGACAGCCCTCCTCCTCTTCCTGCACACTGCGCAGACGTAGTGGTTGAAAGTGTATTGATACTTTGTTATCAGAAGTGCATCATACTGCTCCTAGAACTTTCCAAGTGTACACAGTAACATTGGTTTTCCCCTTGTTTTAACAGTTATGTACACTGTATTCCGAGAGAAGGAATGGTTATGTTCGATAGGATCAAAATGCCAATGTGTGGTTGGTAAAATGTGACTGACTGAATGATCTACAATGAAACTGAAGGTGATTCAGCACTAGGCACCCTCAAACTACTAGCATCTTCAATAAATCGGCAGCATCAATAAGCCAATAAGGCAGTTTTCATTATTTGCTTTCAAAATAAAAGTCAGAAGTCAAACGCTTATACCATATTTTAGCAAATATACGTTTTTACAAACGGTGCACCCCCCTGCCCACTAAAGCTGGCGGTATACTAGAGATTCCCGACCTGGCGCGGGCCAAAGTGACGTCACGGGAGCGCCGTAACTATTTACTAACTGTGTAATAACTGTGTTATTATGAATTGTTTACTGTGCCCTCGAACTTGTCCATGCTTCCTGTTATCGCTTTGTCACAAAAAAGAGTGGTGCACGAAAAAACAGGAAGCATGGACGAGTTCGAGGGCACAGTCAGGGCCGGTTCTGGACATTCTGCCGCCTTAAGCCTGTAGCATACTAGCTGTTGCTGACCTGGCACATGCCAAATTAACGTCATGGGAGCACCGTAACTATTTATACTCATGCTGGTGCTCGCTATACTAGTTGCATTCTTCTGAACTGTTGTCACAACTGAGGAGAGGCTACCGACTTGAACTTGACCATGCTTCCTGTTTCTGCTTTGTCACGCGCCGGTGAAAAAAAAGAGTGGTCCACGCCCTTGGCCCTCGCGCT
The DNA here is from genome assembly GCA_016801145.1 of Umbra pygmaea. Taxonomy (NCBI): domain Eukaryota; kingdom Metazoa; phylum Chordata; class Actinopteri; order Esociformes; family Umbridae; genus Umbra; species Umbra pygmaea. Next base: position 5,596 of record JACXGM010002804.1, on the reverse strand, counting down.
CTAAAGCCCAGCGTGCCAGCAAAATCTACGTCATTTTGATGTCACTTTGGCGCACGCCAGGTCGGGAACAGCTAGTATACTGCAGGCTTTATGCTGCGTTGGTTTATCTTTCCGAGTCTGAGCTCCGAGTCGGAGCTCGGAACGTTGCCTAGCAATGCGCACCATACGCCCCCTTTTCCTCGGACATCCGACTTTCCCACTCGGAGATCTCAGAGGTGACCAAGCAGGAATTCCGAGCAGGAATACAAGATGGCTGCGCCCTGTGACTTGTAAACATGAATTGTTTTAATCGTTTTTGGACCACTTTGGTTATTTAAATGACACTTTCTATCCCTCGTATTACTGCAATACGTTACTGCGCCCGTATCACTGCCTGTTGGTATGTGAATCGGTCATGTTGTGAGTGAAATATTGAAAAAAAGACTTGTTTCAAAACGGTGTTGCTAAACGTGGCTAGCGTTGTAACATAAGAAACTAAAACATGAAATAAAGTGAACATTTTAGAAGTTCAAATGGCTGCGTTTTGATATGGTGGGGTAATAGTCATAATCATAATCAAAAAATGTAATGTAGTGCTTTTGGAGCGCCTGGAACTTGGTCAGTGCTACCGCAACAACAGCTTTCTGGGTGGCATCCATGTTTTTCTCTGACTCGGACGTGCAAAACATAATAGAACGCTTGAAGTGTGGAAGTGACATCATATCCGAGTTCCGAGTCGGATCTTTGAGAATGAACGAACGCAGCATTAGGCAAGACAAAAAAATGCAGCCCCCCAACCCCTCTACCACACACATTTATCAGCGTCTGAAACAATGCATTGTTAGGGAATATTCATGTGAAATACATTTTATTAGCAAACTACTTTAGGCCTATTTACACATTAACCATTTAGTTTATTTATATTTTGAATTTGATTGTCCAATATGAGAACTTTTATACATATTTCAGAACTCATTTAGTTTTCAGCAGCGTAAAGTGGCCTAATTTCTCTGCAGTCAGTCAGCAATGTTTTCTCATAGTCATAGCTAAGATGTCCATGGCCACCTGTAATCAAAACACCTGAAAGACAGAGGGGGGAGAGGGGGAGATTTGACAATTTTAGAACAGTGGAGTCAGCTTAAAGGGCTCATCACGTCTGCCCGGATCAATTTGATAAGCGAATAATTGTTATACGTTATAACCAATTATTTTATTTTATTATTCACATGCATATATATATGTTTATTACATTAATGTAAAGTAATGAAACTAATAGATTCAATATTAACAGAATTGTATTGACTTTGTATTGATGGCATAATACTTATAAGTGTACCATAGTGTTTTGTTTGTTTAATTAAAAATATTGAGTAGCATTTGAGCCGCCTCTTTCCTACACAAACTGTGACAGAACTTATTCACAAGTTGACTCGCCTGGCCTTCCTGGCAGCTCCATTCATTTCAGTAAAACAGCATTGCGAACAACTGGCACCTTGGGTGATCGAAAGAGGAGGGGCGATGATGTCAAAAGCATACAAACAAACGAACCATATGCGCGATGCTTGCATTGCTATTATCGAGTTTTCGCAATTGTGTCCTAATGGTGGGAAGGGAACAGCCAATCAGGGGTGCGCGCCGGAGGGCGGGCGGCCAATTCTGCCGCCTCAAATTCATGCCGCGGGCCGGCCCTGGGCACAGTAAACAATTCATAATTACACAGTTAATGGTTCATAATAAAACAGTAAATGGTTCATAACAACACAGTTAAGATCATCTTAGCCACTGTTGACATTTAACGTCAATGGTGCTGCCAGTTCTGCCATTGTTTACCTTTTTCTAGTCCGTAGAAATAGTAAAGTCAGTAGCCTTTCCTCAGTTGCGACACCTCTGTTCAGGAGAACACTGCAACTAGTGTCTTGAGCACCACTATGAGTATAAATAGTTTCGCCGCTCCCATGACATCACATTGTCGCGTTTGCCTGGTCGGCAACAGCGAGTAAACTGAATGTTATAATCGGTGGCGTGCTATATAGAATGTTTTTTACACAAGATAACTACAGTAATTATTTTTGTTTTGTACTGTTGTTATAGACCAGCTATTCCCAAATTGGGATACTAAATAAATTGTGGCTCAACATGTATTTCAATATTCAAACGTGCCTATACATTATTAAAGTGAAGTTTTCATGTCATGAAAAATGATATACAGTTAGATCACATAGGCTACTCACTTATACAGCACATTTAAGCTTATATAATTACCACCCAAATCCTTCATGTTTTTTAAAACAATTAATAATTTGTTTGGACAGATTAACTTCAGTATTACTTTATGCTGTGTGGAATTCCAGCGGAATTCGTCCGGCCTGTAGCAGCGGCGGCAGGCTGGGGCAAGACAGGGCTATCAACCCCAAGAATAAGCTTAGCTCTCCCACCGTTTAAATTGTGGCCAACAATCCCTTTCTCTTGCCTGAAGGGCTTGAAAACATATTTAAGTAACAGTATGGGAGATGGTCAAAACCGTAATGATGTGCAGTTCGAACAATCCATCACGATTCCTTTTATTATTGAATTATTCAATTGTGTTATTAATTCCATATAATTTTATAAGTAGCTACTCCTCCAGCTCAATACTCAAACAACAGTGGCTGTTTGTTTTACATTTTCTAAATTAAATAGATCAAGCTGCTCCTGTAGTATCAAGAACATACATTTAATGTAATAATTGATGCAGCTATAATGAATGAATGAATTTAATCTATATTTATTGTCTAATGCCAATACAGGACACCAGGCACGTCACCAGACTTTCAAAACTCTCGGGGCTCAGACAACCCGTGGCTGGGGGGATTGCATGTGTTAAATTAGCTATATTAAAAAAAATCCATATCACAATCATGTCGTTCTTTGGAAAATATATAGCCCATAAATTATATCCTACTGATATGAAATGGCACATATTCTCCTCACAGAGTCTTTCTCTTAACTCATCAGATCCAAATTTGAAATGTACAGCAGAGAGAGAGATCTAGAAAGGATATCGACTTTTTAGATATTACCTTTTATTAAAACGTAGATATTTTGGAAACTATACCATCTACCGCAGGCCGCAGAGTATAACACACTTTTATGGGCAGACAGTAATAATCCTTGACACCTCATACAGAATATACCAGTTGGTCACATCCTTAGACTTCCAACCTAACCGCAGGACTGCAGTTACAAACACTAAAGTGTTTTATTATATGAGAATTGGGAAAGAATACAAAATTCATAGATTTATTAATTGTAGCATGGTATTCATCCACCCGTGCACAGCAGACTTTATTTTGACTTTAAAAAAATACATGTGTTTAAGAGACAAGATAGTGTCATAGTTAATTATATATATATACTGGAGGCAGGCGCGTCTTCACAAAAGGGGTGATCTTTATTTCACTGAAGAAGGAACTGAACAAGAAACACATAGAACAGACTAGATAACTATTACACTAGAACATATGAACAGAATAAGAAGATCTACTAAACAGAACAAGAACAACCACGTACCTAAACAAGAAAAAATAAACCACACCAAACAAACGAACACACAGAACTAAATACCATACTAACGAGGGGAGGGTGTGCTGGTGTGGACTAAACAACAGAACCTATAGACTGACAAAAACATGTGACGGGATCATGTAACACAAAGAGCAAACAAAGAACAAACCAAAACAAAACACACAGAGGAGAAACCCCACAAGGTAAAACACAGAACAAGCACACAGACACTAGGCACATTGTGACAGATAGTGATTTAAACTACTGTCACTTGTTTTATAGACGTGTAAACCATTGTTGAATTATAATGAGACCATCAGAATACAAACAGTAGGCTACACCCTTTAACAAAGCTAGTGGCTCAGCAGACTTCATTTTGATGTCAAAAATAAAATAAAAGTATTTTATAGTAAAAGACTCATTGGGTTAGTGCTAGGGGCACTATTCATTATGATCAGTACGAGTGTATGGATGTGTCATACTTTTTCCATACACTATTGGGCACATTGCTCAAAAGGTCGGAATCATAATGAGTTTGTTACATTACATTACATATATGCCTTCCTAAAAAACACTCAGATGAATACAGTAGATGGCACCCAGATTGACATGAAAGCCCACCCAAATAATAATACAGTAGGCTATATGAATCAAACAGCATTCCACTCAATTTACCGGTGACAGTAAGCGGAAATGATGCTTCTAAATATGATTGCATATATGAGGTTGGAATACAATTTATTCAGTAGGACAAATATCATGGCATTTATTTAGGCTAAAGTATGACACTACAGTGCCTTGCGAAAGTATTCAGCCCCCTTGAACTTTCAACCTTTTGCCACATTTCAGGCTTCAAACATAAAGATATGAAACTGTAATTTTTGGTGAAGAATCAACAACAAGTGGGACACAATCAAGAAGTGGAACAAAATTTATTGGATATTTCAAACTTTTTTACAAATAAAAAACGGACAAATTGGGCGTGCTAAATTATTTCAGTTAATACTTTGTGGCGCCACCTTTTGCTGCGATTACAGCTGTAAGTCGCTTGGGGTATGTCTCTATCAGTTTTGCACATCGAGAGACTGACATTTTTGCCCATTCCTCCTTGCAAAACAGCTCGAGCTCAGTGAGGTTGGATGGAGAGCAGCAGTTTTCAGTTTTTTCCACAGATTCTCGATTGGATTCAGGTCTGGACTTTGACTTGGCCATTCTAACACCTGGATATGTTTGTATACCATTCCATTACAGATTTTGCTTTATGTTTTGGATCATTGTCTTGTTGGAAGACAAATCTCCGTCCCAGTCTCAGGTCTTTTGCAGGCTCCATCAGGTTTTCTTCCAGAATGGTCCTGTATTTGGCTCCATCCATCTTCCCATCAATTTTAAAACAACACTTTTTATGGATATCTTTCAGAAATGGCTTTCTTCTTGCCACTCTTCCATAAAGGCCAGATTTGTGCAGTATACGACTGATTGTTGTCCTATGGACAGACTCGCCCACCTCAGCTGTAGATCTCTGCAGTTCATCCATAGTGATCATGGGCCTCTTGGCTGCATCTCTGATCAGTCTTCTCCTTGTATGAGCGGGAAGTTTAGAGGGACGGCCAGGTCTTGGTAGATTTGCAGTGGTCTGATACTCCTTCCATTTCAATATTATCGCTTGCACAGTGCTGCTTGGGAAATTTTTCTGTATCCATATCCGGCTTTAAACTTCTCCACAACAGTATCTCGGACCTGCCTGGTGTATGGAGCTAAAACAGTCTCAATAAAGATAAATGCACAGACTACATTCACATATGCACAAACAGGATTCATAAATACACACACGATACACAAATGCACAGAAAATTCACAAATGCACACACAAAAATGTAAAAGCACAGAAAATTCACAAATGCATACAAAATTCACAAATGCACACAAAATTCATAAATGCACAGACAATTCCGAAAAGCAAACAAAATTTACAAATGCACACAAGATTTATAAATGCACAGGACACGATTCAGAAATGTATTTCTGATGCACACACAAATATATCTTGATTTACAAACTGCTTGCGGTCTGTGAA
>JACXGM010002803.1:0-37363 GCA_016801145.1 Umbra pygmaea | reverse complement strand
ATTATATCAGAATAAGATTATAATCTATTGCACAACAACAGAGTGTGTATGTTTTTGTATGTGTCTGTGACTTTGTGTAGTGAAAAGGTCCAAACCTAAGATGAAGAAGCCCATGCAGGTTCAGGTTACCCCTCCCCCTCCACATCTTCCCTGGGGGCATCTCTGGAGGCTGCACGTCTGTATGTGTCAGTAGAGACGAGGTCAAGAGGTTGGAGGTCAAACCTTTACTAACCATTCCAATGTGTTAGGAGATGTCAAGCTAAGTCTGTCAGGTAGCAATAGTTGGTTAGAGTTTCACCCCGGAAAACTGCAAGTAAAATGGAAGATATTTTAAAATGCTTCAAATAAACCATTTAAGGACAATTAGTAATGAGATTTTTCTACCATTTACCAATATTTATTACTACATCTTTAAAATGTAATGGCAATCAACATAGTGAATGACACATTCATAAACATGGAATTATTAAGCAATAAACAACAATGAGAATGCATTAATGTCATAAATAAAAATGTTTTTAATGAAAACACAAATTATATTACTATATATTTCGCTCACTTATTTTGCTGTTCTTTGACAGATGTGGTAGAATTGGAATGTACTCCTCCATAATGTTGATGCTTAAAAGTTATTTGGTCTGATGTGGTCTTTCAAATCATGATAAACTTTTCTGTATATCTGACCCGAAGACATCCAACAATGCTAAACACTTACCAACCACTTCAAAATCACTGATTAAAAACACAAGATTCATAAAAGAACCATAAAAACAAATAAAAAAAATGTATTAAGAAAGTATTTGACAATATTCAACTGTTCTCTATGCAAATCACAATTTTATCATTTATATATTCTGTTTTTGATAGTTAAATGATTTATATTAGGCGATAATATTGGATAGGCCTAATTGCCCCTATTCTGTGTATTCTAAACAATAAATCTTTCAATAATAATGTAATAGTTGTGCATATTAAGAAAATATTCTTGTTTTTCATTATTGCAGGCCCGATATTGGCTGGTATCCTATGATTCACGGGATGGGAACGTTTGCATTTGTGGCTGTAAGTATATGATACTGTGTTGATGAAACTTCAATGCGTTTTGCCCCATTTGAGAGACAAATTTTGAAACACCGTTTTCAAACTGGTGCTGCAATGTATTGGAGTTTCCCTTTATCATTTGCCTTGTAAGCAAAGCACTTCCATATTTTACTACGAGCAGCATGCTTTTACACAATGACAATTGGGCTCTGTTGCCATTCTCTTTAAGCAGCCGACTTTCGTTCTTTATCGCATTTCTGGTACAGCGGTTCCTTCTCAGTACTGGTTTATCGCACATCCCGGGTTGGACACCCTTTTGCCTTTCATAACTGCCTTAATTCTTCATGGCACAGATCCAACAAGGTGCTGGAAAGTTAGTCCCTATTGACATTATTGCATCAAGCAGATGCTGCAAATATTTCTGCTGTCCATCCATGATGCACATTTCTTGACCCATCACATCCCAAAGTTGCTTGATTGGATTGAGATCTGGTGATGGGGAGGCCATTTGAGTACAGTGAAATTCATTGGCATGTTCAAGAAACCAGTTTGAGATGATGTGAGCTTTGTGACATGGCACCGCCATCCTGCTGGAAGTAACAATTAGAAGATGATACACTGATGGTACACTGAGGTCATAAAGGAATGGACATGGTAAGCAACAATACTCAGGTATTCAAACAATGCCCAATTAGTAATAAAGGGGCCCACAGTGTGCCAAAAACAACATACCATGTGAAATGTTGCAGCAGAAAACGAGACTTATCAGACCAGTTCCTGTTCTTAGCTGACAGGAGTGGCACCCGTTGTGGTTACTGCTGCTGTAGAGCAGCTGCTTCAAGGTCCGACATGTTGTACGTTCAGAGATGTTCTTCTGCATACATTGGTTGTAACAAGTGGTTGTTTGAGTTACTGTTTCCTTTTTATCAGGTCAAACCAGTCTGGCTATTCTCTTCTGACATCTGCCATCAACAAGGCTTTTTCGCCCAGAGAACTGCCGCTCACTGAATATTTTCTCTTTTTCAGACCATTCTCTGTAAACCCTAGAAGTGTTTGCACTGGATAATCCCAGTAGAGCAGAACTTTCTGAAATCCTCAAACCAGCTCAACTGGCACCAGCAACCATGCCATGTTCAAAGTCACTTAAATCACCTTTCTTCCCCATTCTGATGCATGGTTTGAACTTTGGCAAATAATTTTCACCATATCTGCATTTCTAAATGTATTGCCTTGCTGCCACATAATTTGGATATTTGCATTAAACAGGTGTACCTAATGAAGTGGCCGGTAAGTGTATATGTGCATTCCAGACCTCACTTCAGTGGTTAGGGAGTCAGACCTTTAGTCGGAAGGTTTAATGCAGGTTTTAATGCAGGTTCCTGGTTCAATTCCCGATTGTGCCAAATGACATTGTGTCCTTGGACAAGGCAATTATCTCTACTTTGCTCCAGGGGTAAGGTATTTACTGTAAAAGCTGATGTCAAGTCATACCCAGGATATAATATCAGCTAAAATCCATGACCATGTCTATCATATTACTGAATTACAACTGGAACATTAACACTCCACCAGGCAGGTTTGTCTTGTGTATTTGGCCTTAGATGAACAACTGGTGGACCTCTCCCTGTAAGACTGAAGCTTTCAACTGGCCAAGAATAAATCATTTTAGAAAAATAGACAGGTATGTTATGAACAACACCGATGTTCGTCTCGGACACACACACACACACACACACACACACACATACGGTCAGTGCATCCGGAAAGTATTCACAACCTTATTCTGAAATGGATTAAATTTCCCTCAAAATTCTAAAAACAATACCCAATAATAACAATGTGAAAGAAGTGTGTTTGAAATCTTAGCAAATTTATGAAAAAACTAAAAAGCACATGTACAAAAGTATTTACAGCCTTTGCAGAGACACTCAAAATTAAGCTCAGGTGCATCCTGTTTCCACTGTTTGTCCTTGAGATCTTTCCACAACCAGATTGGAGTCTACCTATAGTAAATTCAGTTGATTGGACATGATTTGGAAAGGCACACACCTGTCTATATAAGGTCCCACAGTTAACAGTGCATTCCAGAGCACAAACCAAGCCATGAAGTCCAAGACATCGTCTGTAAACCTCTGAGATAAAATTGTATCAAGGCACAGATCTGGGGAAGGGTACAGAAAAATATCTGCCTCATTGAATGTCCCAATGAGCACAATGGCCTCCATCATCTGTAAATGGAAGAAGTTTGGAACCAGCAGGACTTTTCCTAGATCTGGCCGCCTGGCCAAACTGAGCAATGGGGGAGTAGGGCCTCAGTCAGGGAGGTGACCAAGATCTCTATGGTCACTCTGAAAGAACTCTATAACCTGAATGGCAAGCGTCATGTCGGGAGGAAACCAGGCACCGCTCATCACCTGGCCAAAACTATCCCTACAGCATGATGGTGGTAGCATCATGCTGTGGGCATGTTTTTCATCAGCAGAAACTGGGAGCCTAGTCAGGATGGAGGGAAAGATGAATGCAGCAATGTACAGACACATCCTTGCTAAAAAACCTGCTCCAGAACGCTCTGGTCCTCAGACTGGGGGGAAGGTTAATCTTCAAACAGGACAACGACCCTAAGCACAGAGCCAAGATAACAAAGTGGCTACAGCGCAACTCTGAGAATATCCTTGAGTGGGCCAGCCAGAGCCCAGACTTGAACCCAATTAAACATCTCTGGAGAGATCTGAAAATGGCTGTGCATCGACGCTTTCATCCAACCAGATGAAGCTTGAGAGGTCTTGCAAAGAAGAATGGGAGAAAATACCCGACAGTATGTGTGACAAGCTTGTAGCATCATACTCAAAAGGATTTCAGGCTGTAATTGCTGCCAAAGTTGCTTCAACAAAGTATTGAAGGAGAAGCAAATAAACTGAACTTGAACTTGAATGTGGAATTAAACAGTGAATTACAGGACAGGAGCAGAGCAAGGCTATAGTTAATACCACAGCCAATCATGAATCTATCATGCTGACTGACAAATAGACCCAAAACAATGTATTACTGTACTGTATGTCTCCCCAGGCCAATTCCCCAAACATGGACCAAATAACAGGTAGACTTCTATTGGAACATGCAAGTATCCACATAACTATTGAGTAGGACTGTGTGTGCTATAGATGTATCTGTGATGTGTACAGTTGTTCTATGGTGTGGTAGTTAATCTGCAGAGAAGCTGCTGGGTCAGGGCCCAGATATACTCAGAGCAGGCTCCTCATTGGACATCTGTCTACTTCAGTAGAGGTGTCTTCTCTCTGGATTGATTTCCTCTGAACAATAATCTTCCCAGCTGCCTCTCACTCTCTAAGTTCAAAGTGTAGTTCAAATTCGAGATTTGTTTTTTTCTCTTGTGCTTTATTGCACAGAAATGCAGTAGCATATCTCCCAATGTGCATTATATAGAACACAAATATGCTTCATCTAACAGTAGCCTAGTCTGTAAAAATCACTTAATTGTACTAATATGCCAAGCCTAGAGAAAATATATGGCAACCTCCAACCAAGCCAGCCTATACACTCCTTTAACTGATGATGCCCAAACAAAGCCTGTCTTATGGCCAAATTGGGTCTCACTTTCCTTCCCTCCCTGATTTATCTCCCCCGTCCACTCCATGATATGCTACTGACGTAACGTCTATATACATCATCTGGTTCTGAGGGAAGTAGATCTCTCACTCTGCCTCATTCCCACAAGTGATGCAAACACGTCTGGATCCTCCCATGGGGACCAATGCTGAAAACCCTACACCACTCCAACCACCGCTTCAACTAGGCTAGACAAAACCAAAACTGGGATTTATGGTGGTCTTGGGTTTGGCTTAAAAAGCTTTGGTTCCACAAACCCTTGATGTCTGCTAAAGCTGTGTCTACTGTATATGCCACAACTAGCAATCTTTGATAAGTACATTAAGTTGTATATGAAGATTTGGGCATTCCTGGAAAAATAATGTTGCAATCTTTGTCAACAGATGTTGTCCTTGGAAAAGGTAAAACAGACCACCATTTTTGAAACATTTAATACATAGATCCTAAATAAACAAAATAAAATGACACATTTTTTTATTTATTTTGGGCACCCTTATGAACCATTTGTAATTTCCTTTTAAAAACATGATTGCTAAAAGACAAAAAGGTTAATTAACTTGTAAGTGCTTTAATTATTAAATTTATTTAATTATTTTAATTATTTAATTATTATAAATTTATTTAATTATTCAAATATTACACTAAAGAAACTCCACACGTTCTACTTCTAATCTGTCAGACTAGGATAATTGTTTTGACTGGTTTCAACCACAGGGTGAGCATCCTGTTTGGCAAAGTGACGCAAATGCGGAAGTGCCTTAAACCTGCGTTCTATCTGAATTCCAGCGGGGGGCGATACGTCTCGTTGCCAAAGAGCTTGGTTTCTGTAATAGTCTATGAGAATAAGAGACAGTTCTCACTTGATTTATTACCTCAGTAAACATTTTTCATAATGAGTATATGGTCTCATTCGATAGATTTAAGCCTTCTGCAAAACATATTGATATTCATTTTTCAAATTATGGTCTCGTTGATTTTAAAATTTGCAATAAAGCAAAGGAGCGTTTAGGGCATAGTTATGGCATTCAGTTGTACGACAAGACTCTCAAAGGATTTGGCAGTTCAGTTTTTCCAGTAAGTAACGTTACATTTTGTTTTAATACTGTTTTTTGTTAGCATCCCAATTCATTTCAGTTAGCTAGCTAGATTACTCCTCCCTTTCTAAAATCATCACATCCGCAACCAAGATGTCTGCGCCCATAACGGCAAATTCAATGACCCAAATCAGATCTTCACAAACCAATGGGTGACGTCACACATGTTACGTCGAGTGATATATTCGGACTATGGTTTCAACAAACATGGGCTCCTCGAAGCAGAAGATTGAGGACTTGAAAATTGACTTTCACTAAATAGGAGAATCCTAGATAAAAACTCTCAATGTTAACAATTTTGTAATTTGATTCACGGGGCCCATGACCTTAGAGGATTTTCACAGTGTGGATTTGCATATCTCAATTGTTATTATTTTTCACGTTAATAAAAAATGTTAACAAAATACATTTAGATGTTTCCTGGCTGTTACAAATGTGAAATGAATAAACTCAAAAATATATGGACATAAAAAATTAGATTCCAGGAAACATCTAAATGAATCAACCCAGTGAACTGATACCAATGTTCCTGGCTGATGGAGAAGACCAACTAAGGTAAGTATCCTATCTGAAGCATAGCAGTACAGATACATGTGGGCTCACTATTTTGCAAGCATCAGGGGACAGTTGCCCTTTTTTATTTAATGAGTTATAACATCATGTTGATGATTTATAAATGGGTCACAAAATAATTTATAAACTAATTATAAACCTTTATAAGGGAGCCTTATTGTAAAGTGTTACCGATTTCCATATGGGTCCCTTCACTCCCTCTAATAAATGGTTTGTTCCAACTTTACGTTCAGAACAGGGAAGATAAAAAATGATTCTAACACTGATATGAGTTGACTATTCATTCAGTTCTCAGTCAGCAATGCTTAACACACACAAACTTGTTTTTAGACATGTTACAGACTAGCTGGCACATTATGCTGTTCAACTTTTAAATGAGTAGCAAACAAGCTACAAATATGTATGTATTGACTTCAGAACTTGATTTGCGATGTACAGACAGCATTATTTTGAACATCATTACACTGAAAATAAACAACGAACAGTGGGATTTTCCTCAACTGATCTGGGTAACAATCTTCATTACCTAGCTCTAACCTCAATTTAAAAAGAGTTGATACACAACTAGTACATCGTTTTAAAGCTTATAACCTCCTCTGCACGTCTGTGTATGTGACTAAATATTAAAGTGCAAGTTACAATAGCTAGTCAGAAGTCAATCCCTGGCTTCTCCAGAATCAGATTATTCTGTATGTTACAAACAATTTGTAATGTATCTGACTGAAGAGTGAAATTCACAATAAAATGTAATTAGTTATACAGGACAGGTCAACAAAGTTTGGTACACAGAAATATTCAGAAGGCAAAATCACAATCCTGGGATAAACAGAGGTCAGACAAGTTTAGGTACACAATAGAGTTCCAATGGTAAAATACCAGTATCCAAGAGTGGTCAGAAGGCAGGAAGGGTTCATTAACACAGTACAGCACAGGGAAAGGCACAAAAGGGCAGAATCCAAAAACAAGGCAAAGCAGGTCAGAATCACTCCAATGGCAGAACAAGCCACTAACGTTCAGTAAGTCAGAAAACAAACCATACCTCACAATGAGGAAAACAAACAGACAGGTATATATATACAGAGAGAAAACAAGGAACAGGTGTAATCAATTCAGGTAATTAGGATCTGGGATTGCGGGATGTGTTCATAGGGAATCAGGATGTTGGGGATTGCTGGTGTAGGGATGCAGTAGGGATGCATTCATAGAGAATCAGGATGTTGGGACATACATAAATAAGGAAAAAAACTGGAAACTAAGCAAGACCTAACTCAAAGAATGAAAACAAAACAGGACAGGAGACAGGATACAGGGACATAATTACACTATTGTAAAAACAAACGTGTGCATTCACAATCCCTGCCTTTGTATAGCCTCCTATGCGGAAAAGTCCTGCCAGCCAGTCAGATGAATGTAACTAGTGAAGGAGAGAAAGAAGGACAGAATAACAGTATGGTAGCTGTGAAAAATAGGGGAATCATCAAGAATAGAGGTAAAGAACATGAAAAGGAAAGAGTGGTCTGGTGGATGTGTCTTCTCAATTATTTCTCAACAGTTGAATATTAATCAAAAGTATTAGCTAAACCATTCTTTCTTCTGTGTGTTTGTTCTGTTCAGATTGTATGTTTCCCCACAGGTGCTACACATTCTTCTTCTTCTTCTTCTGTGGGGTAATGATGGATCACAACCAACTGTTGGTGCATACACCGCCACCAACTGTACCGGAGTGTGAGTCCGATCATGGCCCACCCAAATTATGTCCCCCCAACATACCCCACCACCCTAGGAAATGGAAACAGACTGCCCCCCCCTCGTAACCTTTTCTCTCGAGCCAACTCAATAGCACGACATTCCTCATACAGCGACATCCGGGCACTCGCAAAAAACACCTGACAGCTCAATGTCGTCCGCTAGAATGAACCGAAGTCATCCTCATAGTGCAGATTCAATCATCAATCAGGCCAATCAACACTAATTACTGACTCCTCACCTCCCGTTATCTGGTTCAGTTAATTCCACTCATCATTCTCCCCATCATGCCATTCTGTGCTATATATCTGTGCCCCTGTTTGTCCACTCTCTTTCTTGCTATCTGTGTGTGAGGTTGCGTTTTTGGAGGCTCTCTCTGTTGGGTTTGTTGACTTGAGCTCTGTATGGTTGTTGTGGTAGTTTTGTTGTGTCAGTGCAGTGGTGTGACATTGGTAATTTAGTAGTTGTTGGAAGAATAAGAGCTGTGTTTGTTTGTATGAGTGAGAGGCCAGGTAGAGTGAGTTTGTTGTAGTATTTAGTATTGTAAATTGCCAATTTGTTATTAATAACTATTCTTTTGTCTCTCCAGGGAGGAGATGAACACGTGGACGTGTCAGGCCAGATGCACATGGGCTTACACCACCCGTAGGGATTTCTCCCTTGTCTATATACACCAGGTTAGACCTGAGCGGCCCACCCCTTGTATTTTCGTTTAGGGCACCTTGATCAAGTGCCAGGTAGTTTAGTTGTGTGTTTTCCGAGGGTTAAAGAGGTTAGGGCTGGGGTTTGCAAATGTACTTTCTTTGGTTTGGGTTCCGCTCAGCCTCTCCTCCCAAAACTATTATCTAGAATTACTGTGGCAAATAATGCCTTTCTGTTGAACAGTACCTGCTGTCTCAGTGTCCTTGCTCACACCCATGACTCCATACTTCTTTCTCTGACCACATGGGTAGCGAGGTGGGACATCCCACTCCCCTCCTGGGGAGCAGTGCGTGACAAGCTCATTATCTATTTTATGTAGATAGTTATTTGAAACATTAGTTTATTAAATTACATACTGTAGTATAATATTATGCACTCTTAAGTGTGCATTATGTAGGCCATGATACACTTTTAATTGAAATTAACATTTATACTACAAATTTAACAACAAATAGACAGAAAATGCAACAATTAAAATTACATTTCCTAAGTTAGTTCAGGTAAAGACATCAGTCAATTAAAAAATAAAAATCCCTAATCGATGGATTTCCCATTGAAAACGGGACCTACAATGTAAATAGCGTTTATATTTTGGTTCAACACTACAGTTTTACGGATTTCCAAATATAAACTGGTCTGTAACATCTAAGATGTTTTTGTATCATACTTTTATTTTGGTTCAGTTAATCAACTGATCCCATTATACTACACTCACCATGTAGACATTTTGTGGGGATTCCCTACCTGACACTCTGTAAGGAAATGCCTGGAATAGCCATGAGAGACATCATCGGATTTCAAGCTAACTACGTTAAGACAATGATTCTACTTAGATTGTGCATATAATAAAACAATATACTACACATCCGGACTGAGACCACACCAGGTGCCACCTCTGTCAGCTAAGAACAGAAAACTGAGGCTAGAAATTTCATGGGCCCACCAAAATTGGACAATAGAAGATTGGAAAATAGTTGCCTGGTCAGATGGTAGGGTTAGAATTTGGCATAATCAACGAAAGCATGGATCCATCCTGCCTTGTACTGTATAAACGGTTCAGGCTGGTGGTGGTGTAATTGTGTGGAGGATATTATCTTTCCACACTTCTGCCACTTAGTTCCAATTGAGCATCCTTTAAATGCCACAGCCTACTTGATTATTGTTGCTGAAAATGTCCATCCCTTTATGACCAAGGTGTACCAATCTTTTAATGGCCACTTCTGGCAAGATAATGCGCCATGTCACAAACTCACATCACCTCAAACTAGTTTCTTGAACATAACAATGAGTTCACTGTACTCAGATGGCCTCTACAGTCACCAGATCTCAATCCAATTAAGCACCTTTGAGATGTGGTGAAAACGGGATTCACATCATTGATGTGCAACCACTGAATCTGCTGAGTTTGAATGTCAAATCAACACTTTGAACTCATTGTTGTGTTCCTCAAACCATTCCTGAACCCTTTCTGCTTTGTGGCAGGGCAAATTATCCTGCGGAAAGAGGCCAATGCCATCTGGGAATACCATTTCCATGAAATGGTGTACATGGTCTGAAACAATGCTTAAGCAGGGGATACGTCAAAGTAACATCCACATGAATGACTGGACCCAAAGTTTCCCAGCAGAACATTGAACAAAGCATCACACTTGCCTTCGTCCCATAGTGCATCCTGGTGTGTAATGCAGGTAAGTGATGCACGTGCACCTGACGTTTTTTTACTGCTGTACAAATTTAATTCATTAGACCAGGCCATCTTCCATTGCTCCGTGGTCATTAGACCAGGCCATCTTCCATTGTAGGCGGTTTTGGCAGTGGGTGATTCACAGTGTGTTCTGACACCTTTTTATCAGAACCTGCAATAACTTTTTCAGCAATTAGAGCTATAGTAACGCATCAGTTGAATCGGACCACACGGGCCAGCCTTCACTTCCCACTGGCCGCCCATGGCCCTGTCACTGGTTCACCACTTTTCCTTCCTTGGACCACTTTTGATACGTACGGATCCATACAGACCAGGAACACCCCAGAAGAGCAGCAGATTTGGAAATGCTCTGACGCAGTTGTCTAGCCATCACAATTTGGCACTAGTCAAAATCCACCTCGTCAATGACTTTGCATTGAGGCTAGCTACTGTAACTCACAAATGAGTTTACCACTAAAATAGGTGTTTCAGTTTGTTTAAGTCATAAATAACAGTTAGATAGCTAAACTACACCAGTCTACAGTGGAGTGGAGCAATCCTAGCTACCCAATATTTTGAATAGCTGACTCTGGTGTAGGTGATTACAGTTGAGTCAACATTAGCACATGTTTAAGTAGTATTATAACCTAGATTAGTTTTGTAAGGTCACAGACCATTGAAATTGCTATAGCTAATGATCAATGTCTTTCTTTATTTTTTCATGGAGTTACAAAAACTAGAAGGCCTTGGAATAATGTGGTGTATTGCCACATTTCACAAGTGGTATATAAACACTTTTAATGAAGAGGATAAGCATTGTTCAAAGAAGACTACTGAAAGAACAGATATAGACTAATGTTGGGTTTAATACTGAGGTGAAAAGGCGAGCGGGTGGAGGACTAAGGGTGTCTTAAACTATGTCAAGTTAACCGGATCAGCTGTAAGTGCATACATCAGGTAAATTCTACACAATATCATTTTCTTATTTTATTTTATTTTTATTATTTCGAGCATTGAACATCAGCACACAAAAAATAAGAAAAATCAATAATTGTTTAAAATATTAGCAAATAGAAGAGAAGAAGAAAAACAAAAAACACAAATTACCAATCCATAATGATAATAACATTAATCAAGACAACATAATACAGTACATTTCAATTGGCTGATATCATTGACGTACAAGCGCGAAAAGGAGTAGGAAGAAGTATAAACTTAAACACTAGGTGTTGCATACTGTGTGAAGCATGTGAAAATCTTATTATATAGCATCTTGTGTTATTGTACATCCAGTAGGGATGAAATGCAAGTACAACCACCTCCCAATAGATGGCAGGAAAGCTCCTCACATTTTTAAATTTGGACTGCTAGTGCATTAGAAATTGCAGAGACAGTCCAGGAATAGAGATATGCCACTCTAAGCCCCAAACATAGACCCACACTAAAACCAAATGAGGCGTCTTAAGGGCAAATTATTTCTGGTCGTGGGAAATATACAGTACAAACACCCTTCTTCTTGTAAAATGTCCTATCCTGTCCTGGCCAAAAAAACAATGCTTGTTTGGTATTTTTGGAGCATTCTTCGGGTTTTGAGTCCTCTTTAATGGGATGTGCATAGGATTGATATGTGCACATTATTTTTCAATGACTTTGGGAGAACATCCGCTTCTCTCAGTACATATTCATGTTCCATGTCATCACTTCATTTATGTTTAATTTCAGGAAGAAGCACTATCACATAATGTTTATCTTGCATCGACTGATACACAGCAAAAACATCAATGTTAAATTAACACTCTCAGTGTTAGTATAGGTCCAGTGGACCTATATACACACTGAAGAGTTTTTATTTAACACTTAAGGTGTTGATTTAACACCAACGTTTTACTGTGTAGGACAGGGTTAGGGAGTTAGGATTAGGGGTTCAACACTAAAATATTCTGAAATGATTTACATCATTCTTAGGTTTCCTTGTCATTCCATTCCTAATAATTATCTGTGACATTCCATCATGTACAAATATTTTCAATAGTCTAGGACATGGTGATGACCTCCGTCATTCCTCCATGTCTTCTTTGCCTTCTTCATTGTCTCTCTCTGTCTCAAAGGGGCCTCGTGCAAACAGAACCCAAACACTGTCCTCTTGTTTAGGGCAGGGTGTGTTCTCTCAAACCACTCCCTGGGTTTAATCACCACGAAGTTCTTTCCAAATTGCATTTACAGATAAACAGAGTGCGTAATTGGGAAAGCCGATTGTGGAGGCAGAGTGGGCACTATCTGGCATCAGCCTAATCGTTACAAACTGCCCAGTTGTATTTATCCTCCCCTTTGCTGATGATTGTGTAGTGCATAGGACATTGGCAGACTGTTTATTGTCAAGGTCATTTGGGAGCACTTTGATGTGCCCAGTTTTTCAAAAGAAATTCAAAGAGTTAGCTGCGTTCTGGGATCATTTTTTAAACATTTGTTTTACTTCGAGTCAGATGATAAACAGTCATTTAGAAGTTGTTTTTGATTCGTCATCAAAGATGGAGGGAGTAGGCCAACAGCATGAACACCCTGATGTCATTTTCCAAAGTTAGAAAAAACAAATTCTTGTT
Organism: Umbra pygmaea; assembly: GCA_016801145.1. NCBI lineage: Eukaryota > Metazoa > Chordata > Actinopteri > Esociformes > Umbridae > Umbra > Umbra pygmaea. The sequence continues at coordinate 24,296 of JACXGM010002803.1, read as the reverse complement.
TAAGTTTGTTTCCACCATATCAATTTGTTGCATGCTCTGTGGTAACTGTGGATGTGCCATTCACATTGTGTTTCCCCTGTCACTCACACTGTTCCATTTAAGCCACATGTGCAGCAGACATGCTACATGTGATGTGGCATGTGGTTTTCTAAGTGTCACTGGTGAACAGATGCTTGGCCTGAGGAAAATCCAAGACAGCATGTTGTGAGGGTTGGAGAGGGAGCTCAAGGAAGGAGGAAACAGAGAGCAGAAATTAGCCTAAAGAGTGAGAGTATGGAGTGGTTCATGGGGGGAGGTTAGTCTTTCCTTTGTTCTCTACAATATGTTCTTCCAGCCAGGGAGATTTTGCAACAGACCCCCCTACATTAGGATGTCAGGAAATAATCCAACCAAAAGCGGAAATGCTGCAAGGTGACCAGTAGCGTGCACATTTAGGCGGGGGCTGAGTGGGGGTAAATTTGTGTTGACCTAACCCAGGGCATAGTTACACCACTGTTTCAGCAGTTTGAAAGAAGGAAACAGCTGTATAAGAGAAGCAGCTAAGGGCAGAAGTCTTCAGACAGCCGTTGGCAGTTTGAGTGAACATCAATCAGAAGCAGAAGGTCAGGCCAGATTTGTGCTAACAAAATTTACACAAACTCCTACTGTTCTATTACAGCCTGAGAAGAGTACAATATGCTCATACCAGGTAAAGCAGGTACATTCAATATAGTAGGAACATCAAATATAGTTCATATTTTTGGAAGAATCATTAAGTTATAGGTAAGGTTATGGCCACACAGGTCCGATTGTGTGCAAGAAATATGTTCATCAACACTAGAATCTTTATTCGTGTGCAGTTCAAATTCAGTCATGGCAGGTGACATTCCTTATCAATCGTATGACCAAGCCACCTATTTATCTATCAGGCTAAATGAGGGTATAGGTTCTATTTGACTTGATAGCCACCAAACCTCCTTCAACAGCTATGAAATGAAAAACCCATCACACTTTAATGAAGAAAAAATAAAGACAATGTTTACATTGTAAGACGTTTGTGTGAAAGAGAGCGAAAAAAAAGGTGAAATTTCAGACGTGTCAGTGTTGTGTTGAACCCTGCATATTCTGTGAGTGACCATGCTCCAGATGGAAAACAGAGCAGCACCTTGGCTGCTCTACTGAAAGATGCTGTCAACTTTACATCCATGACTTCTATATGTTTTCACAACTAAAACTCTACATAAACTAGCACAATAACTACTAGCAGAAATCACAAAGCCTCTATCCCGGGGGAACCCTTGAAGCGGCCTGGCAAAATAAAATACCTCATAATCCATTCCAAGTAATCTACGTTTAAAGCACACACACATTACCACCGACCCCACTCTGTCTTTTTCTGCCTTCACATTATCTTTACTTGCTGTATAGTCCAAGGAAATGGCATGAATTGCAAAGAGCTCAATAAATATGATAATATTCATGTGATATTTAGGGTTGGATTGGTTATTAACTAGTTACCCATCCACAATTGTAATCAGTAATATAACTTTTGGATTACCTTAATTAAATAACTTAATCTGATTCTTTTTGAAGTAATGTAAAGTATAGTTTATAACCCGTTGAATGGCATAGCAGGAGGTTTGTTTACATTACCTGATTTTAGACAAAATCAAATAACAAACTCTGTGGCCCCCAAAGATTGTTGCATTAGGACATAAGTGTAGCACTCCAAAATAGATAGAAATGTCACTCCAATTTATGTCAATAACGGTATTATAAATGGAAGCATGGCAATAGATAGTGTACCAAAATAAAATAAAAGATATAGCGGGTTGACAATGTTTCAAAAGTATCTGTTATCTGATCAATTTTTTTGGGCCATTACAGTAACTTATTACAGTTACAATTATTTTGTAATCTGATTACTTGGAATCAGTCACTCCCCAACCCTGCTGATATGAATGAAAATCAGCTGGTTGATGTATTAATAGAACAACTTAATATTTCACTGCCTGTCACGCAGGTGCAGTGAGCACATCTGGAAACTGGTTTGCACTGCCTTGGATGCATTTTTTCTCCACTTTCTCTTGACACTCTTTGATACTGATCTTTTTCTTCATCCTTAATAAAATAAATACTACAATTAAGTCATGTAGAATGTACATATAACAACAACAGTATTACAGTAAAAGTTGTTGTTGTTCCATATTGTACTTGTCTTTAATGTCACCCTAGATACAATTTCAGTCCAATGTAAACATTTAAATCATTACCATCAAATACAATGTCATAAAACTATAAATAACACAAATCATAATAAGAGACTTTTACCACTGAAACATTTGGCCTAATAAATCTGCACACAACTTCACTGTCAACTGGACATTTATATATAGTCTCAGTCCAGTAAATTATACACACAATCTCACAACACTTTAATACTCCCTTTATCATACTGAATTTACACACATATACTGCCTCCTGTCCTTAATAACACTATACGCTAGTCTGATTTGCACTCCCCTTGATGTGTACGTTCCGCCACTGTCATGCTATTAACTAGGGCTAATATTTACAGACTGTCTGCTGAGTCTCGCCAGGGAGATTTCCACTTTATAGTCAAAGTGTCTGGGTATGGCAAAGTCACGCTACACCCAAGCCCTGGGCTGAGGCTGCTAGTCCCCACTTCATTATCTTTCTGTCTGCTTCTGGATCAGACTCCTGTAGTGTGGCCTATAGAGTACAGACATCCTGACCCAGTCACTACTCACTACAGGCCAGCTTTTAGTCCTGGAAAACTCTACTAATAATCTCTTCTCTCCCTGGCATCATTGCTAGATTCTTCACACCATACCTAACCAGTGTTGAATGTGGATTCAGTAATGCAGTAATGGATACCTAAAAATTGTTTAGCAAGAGATAGTCAGTCTGATTTAGATTGAACTCTAGCTTAAAGTCAGTTCAGAATGACTATTCTGGGCCAGCTGTTGAAATGGATAATGTGTCACCATGAGGCCATAACAGAAGTGGTGTGGTTGGGTTCCGAAATTTAGGATCTGTCTGAGAGTTCTATTTGAACAGCGTGGACCCAAATGAAAGTCACATTGGGCATCATAAAGACTGTGTTTGGATATAGATGAGTTAGTGTGGAAACAACCTTGGCTGGTCACAAATATGTCAAGATGAAGGTCATGGTTGAGTTCTTAAGGCACGTGGTAAAAAAAAAAGATGTAAAATGGGTTTTTATTTTTGCAATAATAAAAATAATCATGATTTCTTCCTGCCAATTGTAAGAACTTTAATCTGCAGTGAGACACATTGTCTGACAGGGGGCAGTAGTGAGCTACTGATAGAGGATCAGGTGGTTTGTATAAATTCTCCAGCCAGTCAGTCACATATTTTAGGGCAAGTTGTAAATAGTGCTTGATCCGGAACAGGATCCTGCTCCTCTAAGCTTTTTACTTTTCTTTCAGGAACCTATTGGGAAAATATTGGATCTGGTACCTCTCGTGGCATTGAAAGTAATGTTCAACATTTGCAATGTAAAGATTCACCCATAAAAAGTGAACCAAGTTTATTCACAAGGGTAAAACAAGACAAGGGCAAAACAAGACAAAAAACCTTGACTGAAACGTACGTCAATGTCAGAGTTATTGTCTGCCAGGACAAGTTATCGCTCCATTTTATTTAGAAAATCCAAAAAGATAATGTTTTACGCAAAATGAATATGTGTAGCCTGTGTGTATTAATTTGTTTTCTTTATGAAATTAGTCTAAAAGAAAGATTTTGACACAAGCTATAATATTTCCACAAAAATTTGCCAAAAACAAGATTGATAAAAAGTGATAATGACAAACATGAAAAACATTTGGTAATTTACTATATAGCATAAATGTTTATAGAATTACGCACAATGAAATACACCAGTAGTCAATAGTAAATAGGGAATATAACATGAACGAAGTAAAAAATGGTTTGTATCCTACTTCGGAGCGTGGTCCATTTTCTTTGTCATGTGAATGAAGCTCATGTCAAGTCTACTCAAAATAATACATTTCTAAAAGAGCAATTACTGTGTACAGTTTTGTACAACTGCAAACACCCTGGGTATCTGGGTAGATAGGTAAATGGCTTTGAGGTCAAAAACCACAACCATTACTTTAAATGGAAACCAAAATGGGGAGATGTTTTTACACTATAATCTGTGTGTTAATGTCTAAAAGTCATCACGAGGCTTCACTGAAATAAAGATTGTTTTTCTATATCAAGATAGCCCAGAAGGTGTCCATACCAGAGACACCCAAGCATGAGCTATTGAGAAATTGGCCAATATTGGTTAATTCCAGAATGTTTATGTTAGGACATGTCTTTACTGCCATTAGCTTGAGAATAAAAACTAGAACTTTAATAATTACAGTTGGATAACTTCAGATGTTTGTTGATTATTTGGGTCACCAAGTTTCCAAAAGTTTAAATCACATCCATGCCAACAAGCCTCTATTCTAATCTAGACATGACATCTGACCATGACCATAAATCCAGATTCTTCTTAAAGTTTCAAAAATGTTTAGCAAACTCCAGATGATGATGCTTCCTTAACAGTGATCTATAAAGATGTGCATATGGTGATGTGCACATCTATATAGTGATGTGCACAATGTCAGATACTGGTAATACCACTACGGTACAGTTGCTTAGTGCTTTCTGCATTTATTTCTCTGTCTTTATTCCACTGTACTGGCCTGTTACCTAAGCACTAATTAGGTTTCATTTTCATTTAGGTTCAAAAAGTGTATTATGGTTCAAATATTTCAATCATTTGTACATTAATCACATGTACAAATGTAGACAGGGATGTAGAATGAGAGGCGGATGTGGGGTTCAAGACCCACTAATATAACAGACAGGTATATTTGACTCCCTGGAAAATCTTGAAAATCTTATTGACCAATGGCTCCTGATGCACCCCAAATAAGCAAAACACAAAGCCACGCCCTTGATCACAGGTAAATATGGTGTTGGAAGTTGTATTTAATCAAATATGGCCTGGAGTCAGATCTGAAAGTGAGGTTGAGGGTTCGGTTTAGGGTAGGTACAAGCAATACCATTGGTCCACTGCAGCCGTGGTCGGTGCATCTTAATTGGAGACGCCGGGCTCGCATTATGTTTGGGACTGGAGTGAATTGACCTTAATTGGGGACTCTGGGCTCGCATTACATTCTGGACTGGAGTGAATGGAACAGTGTGTAGCACATTAAACCCATTGTGTGATACCGTACAATTTCCCCCAGTCTGGACGGTAATGCGAGCCCAGCGTCCCCAATTAAGATCCATTCACTCCGGTCCCGAACGTAAAGCGAGCCCGGCGTCCCAAATTAAGATCCACCGACCGCGGCTGGTCCAATGTAAACTTAGAGCCTTCAAAAGCTTGTTCTGCCATCTCAAGTTAGTCAACCAAACACATAACTTTCTGCAGATCTGCCTTCATGTCAAGTTTGAGTAAATGAAAAGCCACTTTGCAGTAGAAACACTACCAGGTTCCTGAATGTCTTATCCTAAATAAAGATCAATTAAATAAAGGCAATTGTCATCCTTAACAGTTCCAACTGTTTGGACTCTGAGGCATGATGATGAGACTACATGTTCCCTATTTCTCTCTCTCCACCAACATTCCCTTCAGGGACAAGATTGTCGCAGGTTAAGATGGATGCTTTGCAGGGATGGACTGGGACAAAAATTCAGCCCGGGACTTAGGCTGGAGTAGCCGGCCGGTGCGGGGGGGGGGTGTTGAGGGTGTACCTGTCGCTCCCCACGTTCGTCATTCACACTGGGATTCTCATCATCTAAATATAGAGGAACTCTCTCGAATTGACGGCCGGGCCTGAGCGCAACAGCCTGTCCATTTCAGCCTACTATCACTTGTTTTAATACGTCCAGGATTGTAACTGGCCGACCGGCCGTCAAAGTAAAATATGACGGCCCATCTGGCCCAGAATGGACCGGCCGTTCGGGAAAACTCCAGATCCTCCCGATGGCCAGTCCGTCCCTGATGCTTTGTTATACTAGCCCCACAGGGTTGGAAAGGTCATTATAAATTCCATTTTTAAGCAGGGAACTGGCTGTTTCAAAGTCTTCTCTCTCATTTCAGTCGGTAAACAGAGGTTACATTGGGCCAATGGATCCATGGCAAAAGTTCATGCAGTTGTGCTCAGTATTTTAGTATTTATCATATTTACATTCCTTCAGAGTCTCAGTAGATCTGTTTATACAGTACTTGTAACTTTTAGACATCAGGGAGTATCAGAGACAAATGTGAAGTTAAATTGAACCAAAACACTTCCAAATCAAAGTGACTTTGAGGAGTCAAAAAGGCAGGACTGTACTTTGAACAAAACTCTCTGGAACAAACACACATGCAACATTAAGAAAATGACTGACAGCTACTCAAACAAAGTCAGGAAATAAATACAAGTACTAATGAGTCAAAAGACAACAGCTGAGCATGACTGAGAATACCTGAGGTGCGAATAGAATTTCTTGCTTTAGGTACTGTAGTTCTTGGAGTTTAATCGTTAATCGATGCTCCTGGAACATTTTCTTAAAATGCCATAGTGTGTTCTTAAGATACTTATAGATTAAACTGCATAATATGTTTAGGCCAATGAGAGGATACTTGGTTGATATTTCTGGTATGTAATTGTGATATCTTTTCTATGGGAAGTACTGTATGTTTCATTACTCTGCACCGCATTCCAAATTATTATGCAAATTGAATTAAGTGTCATAAACATTAAATATTTTGGTTTTCAATGAAACTCATGAATGGAATTGTGTTTTTGGGCTCTTTAGATCACTGAAATCAATATCAGACACCTGTGAAAATTAGTTTGCCAGGTGAGTCCAAATAAAGGAAAACTACTTAAGAAAGATGTTCCACATTATTAAGCAGGCCACAGGTTTCAAGCAATATGAGAAAGAAAAAGGATCTCTCTGCTGCGGAAAAGCGATAATAGTGCAATGCCTTGGACAAAGTATGAAAACATTAGATATTTCACAAAATTTTAGCATGATCATCAGACTGTGAAGAGATTTGTGGCTGATTCAGAGAACAGATGGGTTCGTGCAGATAAAGGCATATTGAGGAAGGTTACTGCCAGACAAATTCAAAGGATTAAGAGAGCAGCTGCTAAAATGCCATTACAAAGCAGTAAACTGGTATTTGAATCTGCTGGTGCCTCTGAAGTCCAGCAATCCTCAAGGTGAGGATACTCCAGAGGATTGCAGTTGTGCATTAACCTACTATTCGGCCAACCCTAAACAATGCTCACAAGCAGAGATGGATGCAGTGGGCCTAGAAATACATGAAGACTCATTTTCAAACAGTCTTGTTTACTCATCGTGTGGCACCCATCCTCCCCTGACCTCAACCCTATTGAGAACCTTTGGAGAATCCTCAAGCAAAAGATCTATGAGGGTGGGAGGCAGTTCGTATCAAAATAGCAGTTTTAGGAGGCTATTCTGACATCCTGCAAAGAAACTCTCCATAAACTCACAAGTTCAATGGATGCAAGAATTGTGAAGAAATTGTCCTATGTTAACATGTAACTTGCCCTGTTAAGATGTGTTTGATTTAAATAGCTTTGATTTCAATAAGTATGACCTCCTAATGCTGTTAATTCAACAAATGACCATTTTCAGTTATTTACAACCTATAAAATATTTAGAAAATCGCTTGTGCATAATAATTTGGAACAGTGCATTTCGAGTTTATTATTTTTCAAAAGAAATACTGTTTTCATTGTGTCACACGTTTGTGTGGTGCAGTATAAAGAGTGGGAAACAAGGTAGATGTTTGCGATAGTTTATTACACAATCCAGGGAGCATACAGGTTGGTTAGTTGCAGGTGATCAGACATGCGAGTAGCCCAAATTGATGCACCTGTCTAATCATCCTGTGCATGATCTGACTAAAGGCTTCCGTGTTGGCTGAGCAGCAGGGACGGACTGGCCATTGGGAGTGTCTGGATTTTTCCCAAACGGCCGGTCCATTCCGAGCCGAACGGGCCGTCATATTTTACTTTGACGGCCGGTCGGCCAGTTACAGTCCTGGACGTATTAAAACGGGTGACAGTAGGCGGAAATGGAATGGCTTTTGCATCCGCAGGAGCGCAAAACTGTGCTCTGGCCCGGCTGTCAAATCGTGAGAGAGAGAGTTCCTCTATATTTAGATAAGGAGAAACCCAGAGTGAATGACGGACATGGGGAGCAACAGATACAGAGCGCGCACACGTGCGCAACCCCCCCGCCGGCCGCTCCATCCAATGTCCCGGGACAAATTTTTGTCCCAGTTCCTCCCTGCTGAACAGTGCAAAAAGAATCGGTGGCTGGGTGATATATGATGTGATGAACCAGGTGTGTGCCCCTCTCCATCCCACAGATATGTCCAAGGAGTTGTGGAGCTGCCGACAAGGCAGGGTTAGTGGGAATTGGGTAGGGAGGAAATGGAGAAAAAAAAAGAAAAATATAGCTGCAAGCAGCAATGGAGAATTCCTCCATAACATGGCGAACCATGAAAAAATGGAAAATCCTTCCTAAATTGTCATTGTAAAGAAAAATCCATGCTATAGACATTATGGGGTCTATAGACTATATTGTGCCCCATGAGCCACAATATGCCCCCATTTTGGACCTATGGGGTAGATTTTTTTTTTTAAATGTACAAGTGTCTTCCCCGTGACATACCACGTTTGGTGTTGATATCTCAAAGATTTGCAGAAATATGACCCAACTTTCTGTTTGGTGGCATTGCTACAGATTATTATTGGCTGTACTGGGCAAAGGTTTCAAATAAAAAAAACAATAGATAACTTTTGTGAGGCTTGCTCTGATGATGATGCGTGCCCATTCTGAAGAATGGACAAAATTTGTAGGAGGAGTAGCGAAAAAACTTGTTTTCTAAATCTTTATTGCACAGAGAAATCCAATAGGCGGCCATTATAGGTTCTTGAGGCTTTTTTGATCTCCATCACAAATAAGGAATATGGAATGAATTTCAGAATTTTGAGACAAATGGGATACAAAGGGCATCACTCTGAAAATTCGAAAATTAGGGCGTGTCCTGTAGCACCACCTATGTTCTAACGTGGCCCATTTTTGGTGTGGTAGTTATTAATGTGCTGTAGTTTCATCATGCCAAATTTTAGAACGTTTTACATTTGTGGTCTAGGGGCTGCCATTGACACCAATGGTACAAGAAAAATAATACTAACAATAACAATAGGTTTCCTCCTTTCGGAGGAATCCTAATGAGCTAAAGCCAATCAGTCTCAGGTTCTTTTTTCATAATTAATAGTATTTATTGAACACCACACAAGGGTTAAAGAATGGTAAAAAATTAAGAAATTCTGCCAGGGTATGTAAACATATGATCATGATATAATACAGGTCCTTCTCAAGAAATGAGTATATTGTGATAAAGTTCATTATTTTCCATAATGTAATGATAAAAATTAAACTATTTAAAGAGATAGGAATTTGGGGTTTTCATGAGCTGTATGCCAAAATCATCAGTATTAAAACAATAAATGACCTGAAATATTTCTGTTGGTGCGCAATGAATCTAAAATATATGAAAGATAACATTTTATCATTACATTATGGAAAATAATGAACTTTATCACAATATGCTAATTTCTTGAGAAGGACCTGTATATACACCGATCAGTCATAAAATTATGACCACCTGCCTAATATTGTGCAGGTCCCTCTTTTGCCGCCAAAACTGCGATGCCCTGTGTTCTGACAATTTTCTAACAGAACCAGCATTAACTTTTTTAGCAATTTGAGCTACAGTATCTCCTCTGTTGGATCGGACCACTCGGTTCTGCCTTCGCTTCCCTGGTGCATCAATGAGCCATGACTCTGTCGCCAGTTCACTACTTTTCCTTCCTTGGACCACTTTTGATAGTTACTGACCACTGCAGACTGAGAAGACCCCACAAGAGCTGCAGTTTTGGCAACGTGATCTCATAGAATTCTGTACAACATCTGTAGATAACTTCAAAATCTGTGGCAGCTTCACGGAATCACACGATGACATAGCAGAGTAGCATAGATTTTGCGTATAAACGTGCGACACATCACAGAGATTGTAAATTCAAATCCAGGTGGACACTTTGCATGTATTTTGTTTTCTATTAAAGCGCGATGTAGATGAGTTGCAAATGTGCTTTTTGATCGTTTTTTTCCTCACTGTCACCATGTTTACAAACAATACATTACAACGTGATACATATTACTGTACATAAAGTTAACAGCAAGGTTTCTAAGTGGTTAAGGTTAGGGTAAGGGTTTGGGTAAGGCTTAGATTGAGTTAAGAGCAAGGTCTCACTGACTTCAGTGAAATGAACACGGATGTTTCTGCACTTACGTATAACTGCCACGGATTTTGGTCCGTGTTCATTTCACAGAATTTTCTGCCATTCCGTGGAACTGCCACAGATTTTGGTCTTGTTCATTTCATGAAATTCTGTGAGATCAGGCTGAATTTTGGAGATGCTCTGACCCAGTCGCCTAGCCATCACGATGTTGCCCTTGTCAAAGTCACTCAATTCTTTATGTTTGCCCATTGTTCCTGCTTCTTCATTTTGTCCTCAAAGTTGATGTGTTATAAACAGAAACAATGAGCAAGCGTAAGGATATGAGTGACTCTGACAAGTGCCAAATTGTTATGGCTAGACGATGCTGCAGCCAAAAAAAGGAAGCTTACCAAACACACCAGCACAAGGTCTCAAATAAAAAAAACAAGTACTGTAATTCTGTGGGGGATCCATTTCCATATTGGTCCATTTACTTTCAACTGTTTCCGCCACTGTGCCGCACACCTGGTCTCTGAGTGGGGCACTGAACAGAACGTGCACTGTTCTGCACACAGACAGAACTGGAAAATCATGTGGAAAATAAATCAGATCATTACTCGAAAAGATGTGGGGAGATTTATTTCGCTATTGGACCTTTCACATTCAAGATTACAACATTTATTGTCCTTTCCCTTATAACTGAATATTTAAAATGGTGACTCATCTACTAGCTTTCGCGTCTCCATCTCCCTGCTACCTAGAATCAGTGGCCAAACTAAATACTAAAAATAATGGCTGTGAAATTCCATTTTCTGGAGCATAAAAACATTCTAACATCGAGATTTGGTTAGGGATGGGGATTCTCATAAAATTGTGTCCCCTTGTCAAAAACCCCATTGTGTCCCTTTACATGTCACTATGAGATTTTAGTTATTTTAGCGTCCGTTGTTAGGACCCTTTCAAGAACTTACAATAACAAATTGTGACCAAATTGTGTTCATTGCTTGTTTCCAAGTTTACCTAGTAACATTCATGACATGGACCATCTTAGTTCCATTTTAACTCTTGAGAGTTCGCTCTGCACAAGTGTTTTACCTAAAAGAATCCCACTACAAGCATTGTGCTTTTTAAGGAAAATATTTGAAACAGCTAAAATAGTGCCAGTGGTTATAGCCTCAAAGGGGGGTGCAACTTCTTGTTAATGTCCAATGTCAAAGCCACCCTTCTGTCCATGAGTAAGACAGGCAACGAACTGGACTGACATACCAATTATGCTATCTTTTACAAAAATAGTGGTTTAAGTTGAAACAAGTTCAGGATCTTCAGAACAATGACATAAGGGACTGATGTACTAAGAACAATTTTTTATAGGGATCTATATACAATCTTTTCAGGCAAGATGTTTTAGAGGACCATATTTAGTATATTTTAGAACCCCACCAAAAAAATGTATGAAGAAACTGATTGTCTCTTTATTTACAGTTAATCAAAAATGGTTCTTGAGGAAATTTTAAAAAACATAGTTCAAAAGAAATCCTGCATTTGTCTGCCACGTGAGATTAACAACACTTTAATGAATGTAAATGAACATAACACATACAGTACTTATGTACTAGACTTAATTATTTGGTGAATGGTTCTGTACCTAAGGGAAATTACACCAACAAAGTAAGATAGTGTATATACACTCACCTAAAGGATTATTAGGAACACCTGTTCAATTTCTTCTTAATGCAATGATCTACCCAACCAATCACATGGCAGTTGCTTTAATGCATTTAGGAGTGTGGTCCTGGTCAAGACAATCTCCTGAACTCCAAACTGAATGTCAGAATGGGAAAGAAAGGTGATTTAAGCAGTTTTGATTGTGGCATGGTTGTTGGTGCCAGACGGGCCGGTCAGAGTATTTCACAATCTGCTCAGTTACTGGGATTTTCATGCACAACCATTTCTAAGGTTTACAAAGAATGGTGTGAAAAGGGAAAAACATCCAGTATGCGGCAGTCCATTGGGCGAAAATGCCTTGTTGATGCTAAAGGTCAGAGGAGAATGGGCCGACTGCTTAAAGCTGATAGAAGGGCAACTTTGACTGAAATAACCACAGGTTACAACCCAGGTATGCAGCAAAGCATTTGTGAAGCCCAACCTTGCACAACCTTGAGGCGGATGGGCTACAACAGCAGAAGACCCCACCGGGTACCACTCATCTCCACTACAAATAGGAAAAAGAGGCTACAATTTGCAAGAGCACACAAAAATTGGACAGCTGAAGACTGAAAAAATGTTGCCTGGTCTGACGAGTCTCGATTTCTGTTGAGACATTCAGATGCTAGAGTCAGAATTTGGCGTAAACAGAATGAGAACATGGATCCATCATGCCTTGTTAACACTGTGCAGGCTGATGGTGGTGGTGTAATGGTTTGGGGGATGTTTTTTGGCACACTTTAGGCCCTTTAGTGCCAAATGGGCATTGTTTAAATGTCACAGCCTACCTGAGCATTGTTTCTGACCATGTCCATCCCTTTATGGCCACCATGTACCCATCCTCTGATGGCTACTTCCAGCAGGTTAATGCACCATGTCACAAAGCTCGAATCATTTCAAATTGGTTTCTTGAACATGACAACGAGTTCACTGTACTAAAATGGCCGCCACAGTCACCCGATCTCAACCCAATAGAGCATCGTTGGGAATTGGTGGAACGGGAGCTTCGTGCCCTGGATGTGCATCCCACAAATCTCTATCAACTGCAAGATGCTAATCCTATCAATATGGGCCAACATTTCTAAAGAATGCTTTCAGCACCTTGTTGAATCAATGCCACGTAGAATTAAGGCAGTTCTGAAGGTGAAAGGGGGTCAAACACAGTATTAGTATGGTGTTCCTAGTAATACTTTAGGTGGGTGTACATTGCTTCTATTCACAACATGTAATGGCAGTTAATTTTGAGTGAAGACCTTGGTATGCAGTACCAAACCCCCAAACCATCGTTAGCAATGCAAACCACTTATACTTCCCATTATTATTCATCCTGTACAGGGGTATTCATACCTGATGTCCCCTGAGGATGATGGTAGCAACCACTAACAGCCAGACCAACTCATGTATTCTCTTGTAACCATGGCCTTATTTGACACCTGTAAACATCAGAATGTTCATGTACTTCGAAGTAGATACCGCCGCTTATAGTGAAGCAGTGTGGAAGCTACAAAGCTGAAGGACTGAGGATAATACTGCTTCGGAAACCTCCTGCAGAGCCGTGGGCGAGATCCAGTGTCATGTCGTGAGGTAGCCAGCATCACAGAATAATAATGTAAAGCCTGGCAGGTCCATGATCATCCTCGGTATGTCATGAAATGAAGAGGACAAATAAATAAAAAACAAGGAATATACATTAACATTTTAGTTATTTAGCAGACACTTTTATCCAGAGAAACTTACTGTACATAAAGTACATTACATTAAGTACAAGGACATTCCCCTGGAGCAAGTGCCTTGCCCAAGGACACAACGACAGTTGGCACAGCCGGGAATCTCAAAGAATTCCGTGAAATGAACACGGACCAAAATCCGTGGCAGTTTCACGGAAGTGCAGAAGATTTTGCGGAAGTGATGGCATGTTCATTTCACTGAATTCAGTGAGACCTTGCTGTTAACTCGATCTAAGCCTTACCCAAACCCTTACTCTAACCTTAACCACTCAGAAACCTTGCTGTTAATTCGATGTAAGCCTTACCCAAACCCTGACCCTAAACTAAACCACTCAAAAACCTTGCTGTTATGTCCATGTAACATGTATTACGTTGTAAAACACAGCAGCATGCATATAATAGAGCAGCCCACAAAAATATTGAAAGTCGGTGCCGAAGTCACAACATAAATTGCAATGAACACTGCAAACAATATCAGAACTAGTTACAGAAAAGATAGAACATGCAAAGAAATCCACATCGCATGGAAATGCGACAGTGAAGCACGTGACTGAAGCAATAGCCCCTAATATCAGCCACAACAATTGCCACGTGACAGCACTTTTCAAACCGCTGGCTAAGTGCAGACCAGACCTGGGGCACGCCAAATCCACCAGCACAAGCAACAATAGGTGAAGCTTGCACAAAAGTCAGAATACCGCAGTATAAGCCAACAGCAGCCAACCATTCCCAAGCACAATATAAGTGTGACCCTGACAATAAATAAAATTTGGCAGCACCAAGAAAACTCCCAATAGTCACCACTTGCCATCTGCAGCATCATCCACGACAATACAGACACAGGTCCATACTTCTCCTTCTATTATTTCAAACATGAAATCAAGAAAACAATTAAGCATCAATTAAGCATCCATACAAAATCATACACTAAACACTCACACCATCAGTTTATTAGTCTGTGGTAAATGCTCTAGAGGACCACTGATTTCGAGAAACACATGTTCAACAGAAACACATACGAAAAATATGTGGCAAGGAATATAAGTTTACACAGTGATAATCTATGTGAAGAAATTCAGTAATAATACATGAAACCCTAGAGTAATTGCAGACTTCTATTTTGAAATATTATCGTGACCGAGAAGTGCTCCATAACACCTGCCAGAAAAAGTCAACTTTAATTTAGTAACTGCATAAAAGCCTGCGCTAAACGTAGCATGGAACAACTACTGTCACAAAACCACACATTTCACAAATACACACTGGGAAATATGAACACGGTGCCAAAGTGTCTGTCCACTTTAACAATTCAATTATAAGATGCACTGTAAAAATGATCACCTAAAAATATAAAGTTAAATTGCTGCCTTAAAATAGTGAGTAAACACAACTCACACTGTTAATTTGACACATTGACATTTACTGGCTTACAAACTGGAGTTGGAATAGTAATAACTGATGAAATTAAGTCAAAATTTCATAACTCATTATTTTAAGTGTAGGTAAATTAGAAAATAAATGTTACTATAACCTTTTCATCAAATCCTTATTTACAGTGTGTGTGTAGGGATGGCTAACGGAACCTGGTATTAAACGGAAACTGGGGCTAAATTGTAAAAGACTGTGGTATCGATAAGCATCGACATTATCAGTTCTGCTTTCGGTCCTGGAAAATTAGGAAAATACATTACCTTATTATTGCAATTATTATTGTGTCTCTGCTCACACGCTAGCGCGCGCACACACGCAAGACTGATAATTAGTGGCGATAGCAGATAGACATGAACATTCAAAAGTGTGGATACACTTCACCAGACTCAACGCTGACAATGCTCGTTGCCAAAAGTGCAGCAAGATCTTTGCTTGTAAGAGCAGAAAAACGAGAAACCTGTCCACCTACCAGTTTTCGACTGCCAAGCTCATAAAGGCACTAACTTATAACGAGATGATGTGAGACGCAAAGTGTAGCTAACATACGAGTGCTTCAAATGAAAAGTGGACAACACATCACCTGAAACGGGGTCCCGTAGCTGGGTAGCACACCTCACTAGGACCAGCAGAGAAACCCGGCCACAACTCAGGAAACCAGGCAACTCCAGCTACATACACTGCCCAAAAATTGTAGGAAATGACTACTGTGGACAACTCTGGAGCTCGGCACCGTCCAGCCAGAATGGAAGCAGTGAAAATTGCTGTGCAATGCACTTGCCTGGGCCCAGCAAATAACTCCCACAGCACAACGGGTATGACAAACCATCTAGGAAAAACAAACCTACATTTTCCCCAAAAAACTAAAACACAAAAACACAACAACCGAGCCTGACCCAGAACCGACAGCATTGCGCACTGAAGCAAAAGTAATCTTATGACCATGAGCGCACTGATGTCTTAAAAGCACTGCGTAATAGCCATGTGACTACACTGTTGATACAGTAGGTGCGTAATTACCATGTGACTACACTGTTGATACAGTAGGTGCGTAATTACCATGTGACTACACTGTTGATACAGTAGGTGTGTAATTACCATGTGACTACACTGTTGATACAGTAGGTGTGTAATTACCATGTGACTACACTGTTGATACAGTAGGTGCGTCATTACCATGTGACTACACTGTTGATAACTGCTGTTGATGAATGACACACATCTCACTCGAGTTTCCCATTTGAACCTGCTGTGCTATTTCTTGTGAGAAAAGCTCCGCCTCCCTACATTCAGGCAATGTTCAAACCCTACATCCATACATGGGTTCTTTGTTCTGACAACTCTGGGCACTTGGCAATCTCACACCTTCGGGAAGTCAGCTCCCAATCCATACAGTCAAAACACATCTTCGTCCTTGCGCCTCAATGGTGTAAGCAGCATTCAATGGAAGCTAGAACAGTTGAGTATCTACCCATCTTCATGAAACATCTGGAAACCTTCCTCGAAATAAGTACTTAAATTAGTTGAATTCCACCGCTTCTGTTTCTCTTAAATATATGCACTCATTGTAAGTCTAAAATTACTGAAATGTAAATGTACATCCTGAAGAATGGTTGTTGTACTTTTCTTCCTGAGCATTTTTGAATAGGGGAGACCAATGGCTTTGAGCTAGAGGGAAAAGGGTTACTGATAACATTCTATATCCGGCCCTGACGCGTAGAGTGGCCTTCAACAATCCAGGAGTAAAGAGGGGAGGGGCCTTCGGAGACTGGGGCCCAGAATTTCATGCTACGCCATTGGGTGTGACTATATACCAAAAATGATGTAATTTCTAAATGGTTCATCCAATATAAATTAAAATGTCCCAAAAATATAAAAGCTGCAGGTTCTGAAATTAACTTCTATTTTGTCATTTCAAATCTAAAGTGCTGAAGTACAGAGACAAAACTGCACTATACATGTACATTCATTTCATTGTGGCCAGGCATTCTATTCAAATTCAGGGACATTCTAGCAAATTAATGTTATGTCCGATATTTAAATCAGCATTCTCAACTTTTGAGAAGTGGTCTCTGTATATAATTTACAATAATTAACTTCAGCTCATTGTGCACGTGTGTGTGAATACACTGAGAATATGATGCAAACATGTTGCATGTACTAACTTATTGGATTTGCCAGAACAACTTCAGCAGGTCAGGTTACACTGAAAGTAAACAATACTCTGAGAGTCCTCCTCAATCTCTCTTCCATGCCCTGTCTTTCCCCTACAACCCATCACAACAAACCATATGGAAAACATTAACCCTGTTAGGCATGGGTATTTACATGTTCTGCAACCCCAGTCCTCAACAAGCTACCAGCAGCCAGTAAAGGAAAAGCTCTGGGGCCTATGATTGGTCCTCGTGAAAAGCAGAGGCCATTTAAGAAGACTGAGGAAAACCTACAACTACTACATATGCATGAGGGGGGTGGGGCACAGCACCAACCTGGAAAGTAGTTTCCCTGAACAGATTCCAAATCTGTTTTGTTTTTTATTCTAGTGTATTATTACAATCAAAAGCCATCGGATAATAACTCTGGACTGACAGGTGACACTGTGACAGATGTCATTAATGTTTATTTTAATTAAACATACTACTACCCTAGAATCAGGTTCAGAAGTAGATCAGATAGATTTCAAGGTCCAAAAATGTTATTGACGAAGCAGGTATTGACTGAAATAATATGAATCATAATCCCCATAAAATTGCATAGGGGATGTCATTGGTCTGTGTTTCCTGTATATAATGTTGTGGTTGAAAAAATAAGATGGAAAGATTGGGGCAATCTAAAAATGAATATGAGTAAAGTTAGCTATCACTTAAAGTTATCTTAGCTGAGGTATCATATCATACAGTGGTGAGGTAGAATTGTGGTAGATGAGATGACCCTCCCTTTTCCTTTCACACTCCCCTGTTTAGAAGAGGAGCCGCCTTCATTAAAACCTACTGGAGGGTTATGAATGGACCTGTCTGGTTCTCCTATGCCCTTGAAGCTCCAGCTGCTTCTCATTACACACAGAAAGAGAGAGTGTGTGTGTGAGTGTGTTTTGGGGGGGTCGTGCAGGCACTGTCATCAGGGCCTGAGACGGCACAGGTCCAAACTCTAATCCCTGGCAGGGAGACAGGTAACTAAAGAATGATGAGGCCCAGTTTAGGTGCTTTATGGAGGAAGAGAAATTAGCATTCTATTCTGGACCGAGTTTATACATCTAGTATCCTGATCTTCCATTTTTTATACTCTATTCATATCACTCATCCATTTTATTTCTTATTTGACCTTTGGTGTTGCCTCGGCTTTCCTTCAAATGAACAGTATGGTAATAAATGACATGTTTTTTTTGGGTGAGCTGTAACTATTATTTTCCTGGCAGCAAACCAAATAGGAGAATAGGAGATGTCGGCCTGTCAGAACGTCTGTTTAGGCTAGTTTTTGAAAGTGTATAAACCTGAGTCACTGCATAGAGGTTGAAGCTAGTGGTATGTTCTCATGTTCCCATGTTCCCCTGATAGTTGGGGCTGAGGAGTAATTAAATGGAAAATAACAGATTGACCTAATATAATGTTTTCATACAGGTAAAACATGAGAGGAGACCTACATAATAGTAATCTCAATGAAAATGTAATGGTTGCCCCATCAGGGGAGATGGTTTCAGTTCCAGTTTCTCCCGTGTGTATTTTGTGTCAGGTGTCTGTTTGTTTCCCGCTCTTTTTGTCATGACCAGAGATGAGCAAAGATACTTCCAAATGTATTTTAAAATAAGATACCAAAAATACAATTTTAGGTGTATCAAAATAAACTACAAAGTACAGCAGCCACACCATGTATCAAAAATAAACTACTGTATGTTTGTGTTTAAAAAATACTAAAAATACTTTTACAAGGGAGAATAAAATAATTCAAGTCTAGTGCCCACACAGCAATAGCAGACTTATTTGGGAACAATTATCACAAAAAAGTGTTGGTTCCACACTTACAGTATAGTTGTCGAGTTGATGTGAGATTCAACAAACATGAGTGACACCAAAAGTGACACCATATCATGGCATTATAATGTAATGTACATCAACAATTCCAAAAAAGTTGGGACAGTATGGAATTTGCAAAAAATAAAAAATAAATAGCCATTTGAAAATTCTATTCAACATGCACTATATTGAAAACACATTATTAAATTAGTATTTCATGTTTTACTAAAATATACAGTCCTTCAAATCTGATAATTGCAACACACTCCAAAACATTTTGGACAGTCGACTGTTTACCATTGTGTAACATCACCTTTTCTTTTAATAACACTTAAATATGTGTGCAAAGGTTTAGGAACCCCTGACAATTTCCATGATTTTCATATATAAATAATTGGGTGCTTGCATCAGCAATTTTAGTTTTATCTATCAAATAACTGAAAGACAATAATATTTCGGTAGTGAAACGAGGTTCATTGGATTAACAGAAAATGTGCAATATGCATAAAAACAAAAGTAGACAGGTGCCTATATTTGGGCAGTCTTGTCTTTTTGTTGATTTGAATACATGTAACTACCTAGCACTGATTAATTGAAACACACAATTGGTTTGGTGAGCTCAGCAATGAACATATGTTGCTATATGTGCCTATTGTGGATGCAAGCAAACATTTCCCTTAAATCTGTTGAACAGTTTTACTGTACTCACCACCTAGCAGAGATTAATTGGAACACACAATTGGTTTGGTGAGCTTATTTAGCCTTGAACTTCATAGACATGTGCATTCAATCATGAGAAAAGGAATTTAAGGTGGAAAACAGAAGAGTGGCAACATGGGAGCCTCAAAACAACTAAAATGACCAGAAAACAAAGATTGTTTAATATTATGGTTTAGTGGAATGCTATAAAAAGCTATTGTAGAAATCTAAGCTGACAGTTTCCACTCTAAGGAACATAGTGAGGAAATGGAAGGCCACAGGCACAGTTCCTGGCAAGGCCAGAAGGGGCAATCCAAGTAAAATATTGGAGAGGCAAAGGCGAAGGATGGTGAAAACGAAAATGGTCAAAAACAGCCCACAGAACACCTTCAAAGACCTACAACATCATCTTGCAGCAGATGGTGTCACTGTGCATTGTTTCAATTCAAGCACACTTTGCACAAGGAGAAGCTGTATGGGAGTGATATGGGAGTGTATGGGAGTGATGCGCAAGAAACCTTTTCTGCACACACGCCACAAACAGAGTCGCAACAGGTATGCAAACACACATTTGGAGCCAGCTTCATTTTGGAAGAAGGTGCTATGGACTGATGAAACAAAGATGGAGTTATTTGGTCATAAGAAGGGGAGTTATGCATGGTGGTAAAAGAACACAGCTTTCCAAGACAAAGACTTGCTACCCACTGTAAGGTTTGGTGGAGGTTCCATCATGCTGTGGGGCTGTGTGGCCAGTGCCAGTACTGGGAATCTTGTTAAAGTTGAGTGTTGCATGGATTCCACTCAAGCGTACAGCAGATACTTGAGAATTATGTAGAGGAATCAGTCACAAAGTTGATGTTATGCTGGGGCTGGATATTTCAGCAAGACAACGATCCAAAACACTGCTCATAATCTACTCTGGCATTTATGCAGAGGAAGTACAATGTTCACTTCTGAAATATTACTGTGCCCTTCAGTTATTTGAAATATCAAAATTAATTTGCTGATTCAAACACCAAATTCTTTATAAATGAAAATCATGGAAAAAGGTCAGGGGTGCCTTGCGAAAGTATTCGGCCCCCTTGAACATTTCCACCTTTTGCCACATTTCAGGCTTCAAACATAAAGACATAAAACTGTAATTTTTGTAAAGAAGCAACAACAAGTGGGACACAATCATGAAGTGGAACGAAATTTATTGGATATTTCAAACTTTTTTAACAAATGAAAAACTGACAAATTGGGCAAGCAAAATTATTCAGCCCCGTTACTTTCAGTGAAGCAAACTCTCTCCAGAAGTTCAGTGAGGATCTCTGAATGATCCAATGTTGACCTAAATGACTAATGATGATAAATAGAATCCACCTGTGTGTAATCAAGTCTCTGTATAAATGCACCTGCTCTGTGATAGTCTCAGAGGTCTGTTGAAAGCAGAGAGAGCATCATGAAGAACAAGGAACACACTAGGCAGGTCCGAGATACTGTTGTGGAGAAGTTTAAAGCCGGATTTCGATACAGAAAGATTTCCCAAGCTTTAAACATCCCAAGGAGCACTGTGCAATTTGATAATATTGAAATGGAAGGAGTATCAGACCACTGCAAATCTACCATGACCCGGCCGTCCCTCTAAACTTTCAGCTCATACAAGGAGAAGACTGATCAGAGATCCAGCCAAGAGGCCCATGATCACTCTGGATGAACTGCAGAGATCTACAGCTGAGGTGTTCGAGTCTGTCCATAGGACAACAATCAGTTGTATACTGCACAGATATGGCCTTTATGGAAGAGTGGCAAGAAGAAAGCCATTTCTGAAAAATATCCCAAAAAAGTGTTGTTTAAAGTTTGCCACAAGCCACCTGGGAGACACACCAAACATGTGGAAGAAGGTGCTCTGGTCAGATAAAACCAAAATCGAACTTTTTGGCAACAATGCAAAACGTTATGTTTGGCATAAAAGCAACACAGCTCATCACCCTGAACACACCATCCCCACTGTCAAACATGGTGGTGGCAGCATCATGGTTTGGGCCTGCTTTTCTTCAGCAGGGACAGGGAAGATGGCTAAAATTGATGGGAAGATGGATGGAGCCAAATACAGGACCATTTTGGAAGAAAACCTGATGGAGTCTGCAAAAGACCTGAGACTGGGACAGAGATTTATCTTCCAACAAGACAATTATCCAAAATATAAAGCAAAATCTACAATGGAATGGTTTACAAATAAACATATCCAGGTGTTAGAATGGCCAAGTCAAAGTCCAGACCTGAATCCAATCGAGAATCTGTGGAAAGAACTGAAAACTGCTGTTCATAAACGCTCTCCATCCAACCTCACTGAGCTCAAGCTGTTTTCCAAGAAGGAATGGGCAAAAATTTCAGTCTCTCGATGTGTAAAACTGATAGAGACATACCCCAAGCGATTTACAGCTGTAATCGCAGCAAAAGGTGACGCTAGATAGTATTAACTTAAGAGGGCTGAATAATTTTGCCCGCCCAATTTTTCAGTTTTTTATTTTAAAGTTTGAAATATCCCAAAAATTTCGTTTCACTTCATGATTGTGTCCCACTTGTTTTTGATTCTTCACAAACAATTACAGTTTCATATCTTTATGTTTGAAGCCTGAAATGTGGCAAAAGGTCGAAAAGTTCAAGGGGGCCGAATACTTTCGCAAGGCACTGTATGTATTTTGTTTAATGCGCCGACCGCTGGGCGCTGGGAGTGGTACGCACTTGGTAACTCATTGCGTATGAATGGTGTACGGGGTAAATACCCACACCGGTGCGTAATGAGTAATCAAGATGCTTATTTAATCCCAGTGTCCCAGAAAGGTGGTTGCATGTTATTGTGGATACGTCCCTGTTCTGTGTTGGTGTACATTTGCTGGGATTCTGGGAATGAAGATGTAGCCTATAGTTCGCTAGTTGAGCATTCACCTCTTACAGGGTTGCCAACTTTTGGACTTTGGCTGGCGTGAGACTCTGTACAATTTCAGTGTGTGTGCGTGCAGAAGACATTTTTGGTAAACCTAACCCTAATTTAAAAAATGTCAGTCCTTGTTTACTTAGTATTAACCCAGATGTATTTCTATTTTTTGATGCTGAAAGCGTAAAAGTCAAGCCAGATGCTTGAGAGTTGGCAACCCTGCCTCTTATGTGACGTACAACATGTAAACGTCATTATTGAACCAGGCGTACTCTGTATATTACTTTCGCGTCAGTGTCGCGTTAGAGCACTTGTATGTATTATATAGACATTCTGCAGTTTCAATGAACTTTTTATTCAAAAGTACCGACTCAGATATATTTCCAGATCATCCCGTTCATTAAACATCAAGAATGCTCCTCCCTGCGCTGGTCTCCATTTCTCTCCTCACAAAACATCAACAGCTGTGACATGACCATATATTTTGATAACAAAATTTGAATTACAAAATGAGGAAATATATGTCACATATATAAAAACAGCCAATTTTTGATATATATATTTCAACATATATATACATATATGTGATGATGTTTCCACCATATATGCCGATATCTGACATTAAGTATACATACATACAGGTCCTTCTCAAGAAATGAGCATATTGTGATAAAGTTCATTATTTTCCATAATGTAATGATAAAAATTAAACTTTCATATATTTTAGATTCATTGCACACCAACTGAAATATTTCAGGTCATTTATTGTTTTAATACTGATGATTTTGGCATACAGCTCATGAAAACCCAAAATTCATATCTCAAAGAATTAGCATATTTCATCTAACCAATAAAAGAAGTGTTTGTAATACAAAAAAAAAGAAGAAAAACTCAACCCTGAAAATAATTATGTTCAGTTATGCACTCAATATTTGGTCGGGAATCCTTTTGCAGAAATGACTGCTTCAATGCGGCGTGGCATGGAGGCAATCAGCCTGTGGCACTGCTGAGGTGTGATGGAGGCCCAGGATGCTTCAATAGCAGCCTTAAGCTCATCCAGAGTGTTGGATCTTGCGTCTCTCAACTTCCTCTTCACAATATCCCACAGATTCTCTTTGGGGTTCAGGTCAGGAGAGTTGGCAGGCCAATTGAGCACAGTAACACCATGGTCAGTAAACCATTTACCAGTGGTTTTGACACTGAGCAGGTGCCAGGTCGTGCTGAAAAATGAAATCTTCATCTCCATGAAGCTTTTCAGCAGATGGAAGGATGAAATGCTCCAAAATCTCCTGATAGCTAGCTGCATTGACCCTGCCCTTGACAAAACACAGTGGACCAACACCAGCAGCTGACATGGCACCCCAGACCATCACTGACTGTGGGTACTTGACACTGGACTTCAGGCATTTTGGCATTTCCTTCTCCCCAGTCTTCCTCCAGACTCTGGCACCTTGATTTCCGAATGACA
>JACXGM010002802.1:28910-45521 GCA_016801145.1 Umbra pygmaea | reverse complement strand
ACTAAGAATCGTATGGGAATGGCATGTGTGTTGAACTAAGAATCGTATGGGAATGGCATGTGTGTTGAACTAAGAATCGTATGGGAATGGCATGTGTGTTGAACTAAGAATTGTATGGGAATGGCATGTGTGTTGAAATAAGAATCATATGGGAATGTGTCTAACTGTTTGGAATGCAGACTGGATTTCTCTTTAGTTTTAATTAGCTGAGGTTCTGTATTATTCAGCCATTTGGAAGAACTATATGAACCTGGCAGGGTCACATGCAGAAACTTTCCAACATTTTGTTGACAGGTTTTTATGAGCATGATGCAGTTTGTGATGTATAGCATAATAACAGTATATGACTGTAGGGCCTTGCACTTAATACTGGATGGCTGGTGTATCAGGCAAAATTATTGTAATGAGGCCAAATTTCCATAAAACAGCAAAATGAGTTCATTACTCTAAGTTATATTAGTGAAGTAACCAAAATAAATTGATGCTTTTATTTGGCTGGAATTGGATTGCAGAAATAAATATAATTAGGTAAACCTAGAGATAGCAAAATGTTATATAATTTAATTCCAGTTATCGAAAAGGTTATCTCAATGCCCCCCACTATTGTTTAATTATTGCTTTCAACAAGAGATGCGGTTCTCAGTGCTGAAATAATTCCTATTTCCTTGTCCTAAACATTATCATTGCAACTCAGTGTTATGTCCAAATTGACAATCAATCATAAGCACGTTTCTTAAAATGGAAGACAAACGTTAAAAGTATCTGTAAGCTTCTTGTCTATTTAGATAGTCTTGTATTCAAACAATTTAAAGACTGATTTTGCGCTGCACACGACACATTCATAATCTAGAATGTATCAGATAATGACACACTGTAGATGATGGAAATCAAGTGCAGTACATGAGACTCGTCTGGCAAAACGGAGTCAAAGCTACTACATAACTCAGTCAAAAATGTTTGGTAATTTACAATCCTGTCAATGCTTCAGTAGATACAGTATAATATACAATTCAACCAGTACAGTACCCCAATCAGCCATAACATTTTGACCACCTGCCTAAAAAACAGCAGTCACCTACGCAAAAAACTGTAATACATTGTGTTCTGACACCTTTCTATCAGAACCAGCATTAACTTTTTCAGCAATTTGAGCTACAGAAGCTTGTCTGTTGGATCAGACCCCACATGCATCGATGAGCATTGGCAGTCCATGACCCTGTTGCCAGTTCACCGCTTTTCCTTCCTTGGACCACTTTTGATAGGTACTGAACACTGCAGCCCAGGAACACCCCACAAGAGCTGCAGTTTTGGAGATGCTCTGACCCTGTTGTCTAGCCATCACAATTTGGCCCTTGTCATAGTCACTCAAATCCTTACGCTTGCCCATTTATCCTGCTTCTTAATTTTGTGCTCAAAGGACAATTGGGCCAACATAAGGATTTGAGTGAAGAGAGGAAAAGTAGTGAACCGGCGACAGGTTCATGGACGGCCAACGCTCATTGATGCACGTGGGGAACGAAGGCTAGTGTGCCAGTGTGGTCCGATCCAAAAGAAGAGCTATCTCAAACTAATAAAACAAGTTAATGCTGGTTCTGATAGAAAGGTGTCAAAACATTCAGTGCATCACAGTTTGTTGCATATGAGGCTGGTGTTGTGGTGGCGAAAGGGGAACCTACACAATATTAGGCCGGTGGTCATAATGTTATGGCTGATCGGTGTACTGTATGTACTAATATGCTAATATTAAATTATTACAGCATTACATAGGTAATGTAATAACTAAGGTATACAATTACAATAGTTGCAAAGCACCTCCTTAAATCAGGTACTATAATACAGAAACAATTTAGCCACACTTATCGAAAGTGGAACTGAAATCCTAATTCCCCTGTTTATCCTATAGATTCATCAAACACATTATTAATTGCATTCAGTCCTTTCAAGGTTACCTTAACAACGTTCTCATCGCTCTCTGTAGCCTAGCTGCACTATTCAACTGTCTGTCCATTGAGAATTGGGCGTCAGTGTGTCCTCTTCATCAGCTGATTATACTATCTATCAGGCCCAGCTGTCACTGGCTATTTAAACCTTCGTCAAGTCCTTCATGTAACGCAGCCGTCTGGAACCTACTTGATTGCTGTTTTGTAATCTAACACCTCAACATGCCTCACCCTTTCACAAATGTATATATATATATATACTGTATATAATACATATACAAAATAATGTATAGGAGCTCTTTGAAATAATATAATTTGGGGAAAATCCTAATCTCAAACACATTGCCATAGAAGAAAAAAGTGTTTTGTTGTTGTTGTTGTTGTTGTTTACAGAGAAGGAAAGAAAGAAATAAAAGCATGCCAAATGCTTTTCCTCATTGCCAAGGCACGCACAGGATGCTGGCAGCTACAAAGATTCAATTATACAAAGTGCAGAAAATAATTAGAAAAAATAATAGCACTTTAAAAAAATGCCCCTCCAGAAATTGCGTAGAACAATAAATCTGTTAATTAGTTCATTAATATTCAATTGGGGTCAGTGGACTTAATGGAACCTTTTTCATGGGCCAAGGAAATGTTTAACACTCAGATTTTCCTCTGCCTGTTCTTATTATCAACTATGCACAGGCAGGCCTTATCAGTCCTCCAGATGGTGAAGAACAATGCAGCTCCTTTATCGTCTTGCAGCAGCGTGTATGCCTTGTACCCGGTGTGTGCCTGGGACAGTGAAGTATAGATACTGAGGCATTTAGTGTAATTGATATGTGGTATATATCGTATTGTTTAGGCCTGTTTGTTTGCTCTGCTGGTATTCAAGGCAGAGGGGAAGATTGATTTTCACCACAGCCATTCCTTCTCTCTCCACAGGTCACAGATAAGTTGTTAACACAGGGCTATGACCAGTGTAAAATGCATCAAGGCTAAACTCTCGGCCACTCTGGAAAAGAGGGAGTTTCATCTCGACAAATAGGAGTATAGTGTCTGCCATTACCTTTTGCTATGAGACAGATGTTTTATTCAACAAGTGCAGGGGCGGATAGGGAAGACGTTGAGGCATAGAGAACAGAACAGTCCATGGCTTTTAGTTTTGTTATGTCACTATACAATACAAACCATTACCATCTTAAACGCCAGCACAGTTTTCAGCCAGTCACATTCCACATAGTTCCAAAAATATGTTTTTATTTTCAAACTGGAAAACTAGTCATACAGCTGCTTAGAACTCATGGCCAATAAAATTACATTTATAGACCCTGTTTGGGAAGCAGTTCATACAGTGCAGCTTACACTTAATGCACAAAATACAGCTTTTTCTTGTACAGTCAATAACATGTTATGTACTCTAGCAAATAATTTCTTTATGTTAACTTCAATGAAAATGCCTACTAAAAATGATTACTCTTATAAACTAATTGATGAGAATATGTAAATCAGTTACCCAAAAATCCCTGCAGGTTATCCTTTGTACCATTCATCATTGTGATTATAAATAACCTTATATGTTTTGATACTAGCTGAGTCAAGAGAAGAGAGAGCCTCTATGCTAGAACAAAATAAAGTCATCTTTATTATTGGATCTTCAAAAACAAAAAGTAGCTCAATCATAACATTTTGAGTCACACCACTAAAAACTGGAGGCGGGTAAGAGATCTTTGATTAAGCTTCTCTTGGTGTCAGAGGTTCTGTGAACTTGCCGGAACCCTGGCTTTGCTCTCACTTATTAAGCTGCTCAAAGATTCAGATGACTTCAACTCATTTCCACTGGCATACAGCGTCAGCCATCGTCTCATCAGATAGCAGATGGAGACCAAATCACTCATGCATATACAATTGGCTCGAAAATTGTAAGGTCAAAGACTATTGTAGAGCCAAGTATCATTATAGTCAGGTTGTCACTTTGGGGACATTGCTAAAGCTATGGTATATACTGTACTCTACATAGTCTTTTATAGGTAGGATCTCTCCTACAAGGCATAAAAACAGACCACTGGGGATAACAATTTTAAGGAGATTGAGGAAAGAATGCAATCAGCTCATGCAATCTTATTTTACTGATAATCAAATGGGAAATTATGAAACTTCTTGGGCATTATGTTTCATCAATATTCTTAATAACATTGTTGATTGAAATGGCTTCAATCAAAACATGTACCATACTTTCATTTTCCATTAGTTTATTCAATCTCCTGTATTTGTCAGTAATACAGGGAAACCATCCTTTCCCACAATCCCACACACTGTTTTACCTCTGGAAATACAGAGAATCATGAATACTGTATATTTTTAAAACTTCTCTGCTTGATGTAAAGATTATGGAATGTGCTAATAGCTACAACCTTTTGCTAAACATCTTTCCATTGACATCTTTCCGAGAGAGTATTTCAAATCACATTAATGTTTTAGTTTGTTGAAGAAATGCCCTGCAGATTCATTAGGACATAAAAGATTCCTGACATTTCGGCTGGCCACGGGGGAGATTTCCATTCAGTCGTGCTCAGGCAACCAATGCACAAGACTCTCAACAAATATCTAACAGTGAAATACGTAGGCATTGCCCTTAAAGCAATGGAAGTCAATAGAGCACAAAACTCTGAGGGAATCTGCTGAATGTGCTACATCAGGCCTATCCCAGATCATGTGTTTAAAGGTTGAGAGCTTGTGTGCCCAGGTGTCATCATATTACCTCCTCCCAGATCTATAGAAGGCTTTTCTAACTCTTCCTTTCTCTCTTTCCTGGCTTAAGTTCACCCCTGTCTGACAGTAGAGCTGCCATGCTATCGATCCTCCCCTCCTCCGCTAGAGCTCCACGTTAGGCCTCGATGGTGGGCACAAGGGCAGCCACTAAACCTTTGGGCTAAGAGAAAAAGGAACCCCCATGCTGAGTCCAATTGGGATTTGAGAAAGTTAAACTCTTCTTGAGCACAAAATTCCAGCCTGGGCAGCAGAGATGGGATTCTCTCAGCAGGCCCAGTGGATGTTCTTGATCTGGAGGTCAGTTCCATCACTGTCCCTCTTACCTCTCCTCCCCAACCCCACTGCTGTGGATGCGATATCCTCTCTCGTTTACCTCAAATGCCTGCTGTCAACTCTTTTGCTGTTGCCCTTGACTGAAAGTGATGCAGGGTTCGTATACTGTGAACGGCAGGTTGAGGTGAAGAAGGACAAAAGTGCAAAAAGGGAAATTGGATAATGTGCTAGAGAGGACAAGCCACAGGCTGCCCCAGACGGGGAAGGGAGCCCATGATGAGGTCTTGTATTATACTCTGCCTGTAGTGACTGAAATGAAAGATAAAAAGTAGAACATAAAATGAATTCCCTTGATCACACAGAATGTGAAACAATAACATGACAGAGCAAAGTTAGTCATGAAAGCACGAGCCATTTGGATGTCAAAGATTCCATCGAAATTGAATTTACAGTGCTGAAAAAATGGCTTTTGAAATTATAAATGGGTCTCCGATTTGGAAGTACACATACTGATTATGGAGGTTAAAGGCTTCTCTATTTAAGGTCAGCTAGAACGGAGTATGGAAAGAATTGAAAGTCCTTTATTCATATATTAACATGAATACCTTAACTGTCTACACTCTTACAGTCCAGACAAGTTTCTATGGGGAAGTATTAGGAAGGAGAACGATGGAGACATTTTTAAAAGACCTGCATGACTGTCACATAACGGTGGTTCCATGGATCCTCTACTTCTAACAGCGACGGATCTGTCACTCCTTTACTTTCTCCTCACTTTGAAGGCTTAATGTCAGCCTCAATACTAAACCTTCCCAACGTGATTATACAGCGAAAGAAAAAACTGTCAAAACCTTTTGAATTCCTATCAAACATCCCACTCAACACAGCATAATCTTCACTCACCACAATAATGGAGTATAGATCCTCAATCACGTGACCAGGAACCTGACTGAACTACAGTACACGCAGGTCTCGCATGGCTTAAAGAGGGACAAAACCAGTTAAATACAATCAATAACTGGCCTGTCAGAAACATTACCGTCAGTTTAGCTTTCACGTCAACACTGTACTCAAAGTTTAAATCAACTGTACTTGCTCCGCACAGCTTCCTGGTAGCTCCTCCAAGCATTTGAGACCGTGCTGGGAAACACAGCAAACCTTCTTGCGATAATACGTACGGATGTGCCATCCTGGAGGAGCTGGACAACATGTGCAACCTGAACGGGCAGCAGGTACCGCTTCATACTAGCAGTAGTGAAAAGGACACTAGCAGTATGCAAAACTGAAGAAGAATCAGTCATGAACGATGAGGAGAGAGCAATTGTCTGTGGCCACCACCTGCAAAACCATTTCTTTTTTGGGGTTGTCTGGCTGTTGCCTCTCCGGTGCACCTGTTGTCACTTTCATTTGTAACAAAACACAATCGCTAATGCTTCCTAACTGGACAGATTGACATCCCTGAAAGTTCAATAGACTTGGTATTATATTCTGATGACCACGTGTAACCTTAATTAGTTTGAGCAGTGCACCTACAATCAAATACCTTTTGTTTTAAACCAGGCCTTTTCTTTCACATCCTACATGTACGGTATTTCCCAAGGTGAGTTAAAGTTTAAATCCATCCACAAACCTGACATTTGACTGGTCACCGTCCTGCTCCGTGAATATGGAAACTTAGAACTTTGTTTGTACAAAGAGATGGATGAACAATAGAGCAGAACAGAAGAGAAGCTTTATTTGTTTATTTTGTCTTTATTTGTTC
Organism: Umbra pygmaea; assembly: GCA_016801145.1. Taxonomy (NCBI): domain Eukaryota; kingdom Metazoa; phylum Chordata; class Actinopteri; order Esociformes; family Umbridae; genus Umbra; species Umbra pygmaea. Next base: position 38,792 of record JACXGM010002802.1, on the reverse strand, counting down.
CAAGGCTTTGGACTGGGGGAGTGCATCAGACACAGGCCAACCTCATAGCTAAAAGCCTGGCACATCCATCAAAATGTACTCTCACACAGGGTTCAGGTTGTTCAAGAGACAGGTCTTCACAGTCATTTAGAAGAGCCCGTGTTCATGACGCACCAGCTAGACTGATGGGGCCAGGCAGTTCAACGGCGAACCTCACAGATATTCACTAATGGATGACAAGTGGCGAGTTGGGAACTACTACACGCCCATCGACCATCTACTGAAGGGCTTCCATTGGACCGGTTTATTGAGTCATCTTGGCAAGTATTACCATTATTTTGTGCTGCCCTATATGAACTTCTGCATGCCCTTAATCTATAGAGACCTGTCAGTCTCATTAATTCTGAACCTGAAGCAGGGAGAGGTGTCGTAGGCTGTATCACCACAACAAAAAGAACAGTGTTTACAAGTCCAAGACAAGCACATTACATGGAGACAATCCTGCAGCTCTCTCCCGCGCAACGCCCCACCCCCTTGGGGTGAGAAGACCTTCCTTCATGTTCAAAGATTATCAGTTAATCCAAAATGTGCTGGAGCATGAAACGATGGGAGAGGGACCAATATATACGGGGGAGGAGGGAGGGCGCTTCGGCTTTTTATTTGTTTGTTGGCTTCCATATTAATCCATTGGAACACAACATGTTTTTCCCCTCTTTTTTGGGCATGTGTAAATGTTTTAGAACCATTAAATAGGAGATGAAATTTTCAATGGATAGCATGCAAAAGTATTAATTGTAACGGCCATTATTTGGTGTCCATGAGGCTGAATCAGCTTAGCCACTCCATTCCCCCATTTGCATACAAAATGCTTTATTTTGGCAATCAATGAAAGTGCTACACTGTATGTGTGGCTTATCACATGCTTGCAGGAAATGGATTCCTCAGCCATCTCGTTAAATTCTGTTGATGCAGAACAATTTGAAACATGGCACAGGCTGCAATGACATTTAAAGATGGCTCGGCTTAATTATATTTTGCAAACATTTGGGGTGTTTGTCCTCGGGGATAAAGTGCCTCCACTACAAAGTTAACTGGTTAATACTTGAAGAATAATCTCACTTTTGATGCAGAGCACTAATCATTATCTCATATTAGTAGTGGTTAAGGGCATTCAAAGTTTTCCTCATTTTCTACACTAAAATGCTTACAATGCAGGCAAAACAGACATTGTCAACTGTTAGAACATAGGGTCACAGGGAGATAGTTGTTCTATCTGTAAGCCCAAAACGTTTTGTAGTGTAAATGATCTGTTTCTTCTGATAAAATGAGTAAGGCACCTATTTGTAAACAACAAAACACACTCTGTAATGCTGCATTCACATGCTGTTTGAAATGAGGAAACTAGAAAAAAGTATTTTGTAGGGGGATTTTTCTTCCCTTCCAATCTGTAATATACAATTACACTGATTGAAACTTGTCTCATCAGCAACTCCACAGGAAGTGCAGCATGGTGAAAAATCGATCACATGCTTCCTCCAAGCATGCATCACCCAATCTCCTGTGGACAGAGTATGAATTACATAGACTCTGACAAGACTGGCTCAATTGTTAAATAATTATATGTTTTATTCCTGTTTTTTCTTTCACTAATTATTTGGTTGAATAACTATTTGGTTGAATCGCCATGTTGGGGTTTGAATTTCCTTTTTGCAATGTTTAATACAGGTCAGATATAGCAATGCACAAGTAATCATTAACACACAACAGACTGTGCGTTGCCAGGGAATAACTGCACATGTCAGCAGTGTGGAAAGCCACAAGGCCGAAGGCGGAGGTGTGCGATTATTCCCTGGGAACGCACAGTCTGGAGTTTGTTAATGCGCTTAAAACCGTTCCCAACATTTTATTTGTGAAAATGTATGTTTTAGTTAGTATTTTTTTGCTAAAGAAAATGGTTGCGAGGTGTGCTGTTATCGTCTAACATTAACGTATCCTCCACCACTCCTCTTACTGTTAGTACGTTACATAAATCAAGTAGTTCCAATTAAACGGATCATTTAGATCCAACAATGTCTGAACACTTATGTACAGTAACATTACATTTGAATGGCACTCATTTTCCAGTCTGCTTTAGTGATGCATTTGTTTATGCAATTCAAATGTTTAGTTGATATAGACCCCACTGTCAACATCAATCAGCGTACTAGCCGTACTGTACTGACGACACTATGGTTAACGTATCAAGCAAACATCTGTGCAGTTTTGCATTGCAAGTGCATTTCTTTAAATTGTTTTTCTGGAGACATTTAAATGCATCCATCAAAAGCCACAATGTCCAATCTTGTCTGGGAATGAAACGTTACGAAAATGGACAGACTACCATTTATGCAGGTGCTGCTATTAATAGGCTGTTTACACAAACAATCAGAGGATGATTTGCACAAATTTCAATGACAGCGGGAGAGGATAATTCAACCTACTAACTATGCATAGGAAAACAATTATAGGCTATATGCTTCAACAATTAACAGAAAATATAAATAAAACAATAGGCAGAACAATAATAGCAGGCAACCTGTAAATCTGATTCAAACACCTGTTTGCATAGAGAAGTAGGCTAATTCATCTTAATTTTATTGGTGAGAACGATGGGCTACCATAATTCCTCTTTCAGAGACCCGCTTATAAGAAAGATGTCAAAACTGCAGGCTAATTCTTGATATTATTTTATATGAAAATAGGGGTCTAACGATAGATGGATAAACATCCCAACCCAAGATGTGTGGTATGGCAACGTGCAGCACTTCTATGGATAAGCCCTTGCCTGGTTCCAGTCCCTGAATCAGGCTAGATAAGCCCTATATCCCGCAGAGGAAATCCAACTGTCCCATAAATTTCTATCGGGTGTAATGTCTACTAGTAGTTATTTTTTTGATGGTCTTATTTGGAAGTTGGTGTTAACATTATTTGTTTAATATTTTGTTCAGCTCTTTTTTGATAACATACTGAGTGATTAGGCAACATTCTACGTACAGATATCAGGGAATTGTCATAGGCTTGGAATGCAATTTTAGCCAAATCAAATTGCAGATATCACTGAACCGTTTAAAAATATGCATTATACAATGTGGCAAATGAACACTAAATTCAAGCGATGCAACTGAACAAATTAGGAGAGATATACTCCTGTATTTCAGAGATTAGTTGATGGCAAGCTGTGCAAATCTTATCATACTTCTCTTTCATTATGGAAGCCTTAAGTTGACACATGCGTGGGATGTTACATATTCATCGACTACAGTACACAATCCAGATGGACCACTGGACCACTGCAATAGGCCGTTGCAAGAGGCCCATGCAATAGGCCATTTTAATTTATAGGATTCACATAATATTAAAAAAAATCAATTAATTGACCTCCACCCTACTAATACTCCATTACTTCATTTCAATATTTCTTTACATTTTTCACAAAATATTACATAGGAGATCTTCCACTACATTGTAAATTATTTTGAAGATAGAGATTATCTTTTTTTATATAAAATTTTTCCTCTCTGTTTTGGACTGCAAAATAACTGTGGATAATGGACAGGTCCCTATTTATTGGGTGTGGGGTCTGGTCAAATGTGGGGTGGTTGTTGGAACTTTTATTTGTGCTCTATGTAGGGCACTGCTTTTTCTTTTGCATTGGCAGAGTTGGAGAAGGTAAGATTTTTTAGATGGACATCTAAACATTTTTTTTAGGTTTTCTTAATTGGGAGAGATTTACTCCTGTAAATCTTCCCCTGGTTTATATTATGGTACCACCTTATTGGAGTGCTAATGGTAGAATCTGACCTGCATTCACCAGCCTACTCATTCAGGTACAAATCTGCTAAATTCTTTTTCGTTCAATTTCATTGTTCTACTGAACCACTGTTTTATAGAAACTACTGCAAATATACTGTAGATTTACAGTAGCCAATGAAAACTAATGTGGGATGGGGTGAAAAAGTAGTCCTTTCAAACAAGATTCTCCCTCTTGCTGTTTACTAGGCTCTGTTTTTATTCATAGACACTGTTTAAATTAAATTCATTGTATATTTCTGGAATGTCTACAGAAATAAATAAGGGTCGTTTTGATCACAAATTCGTAATAATGCAACCATGATTTTATTGTTTGCTACTCAGCTAATTAAACCGCTGTGACTACACTACTACTCATTATAAATGTTTGTATTCAAATTGGAAGGGTTTTGCAACTTGTTATAGACAAAGGAACAAGTGTTTGCATTGGGGATGGCAGGGCTTTTCATTTAAATAATGAGTAGTTTGACCAGCCCCACCCCCCCAATAAATAACAAACAGTCAATAAATTAGATATATTAATTTCTCTGAAGGTTTGATTCCAGTACTCATAATCACAGCAGCAAAAAGATGATGTTCTTGCAAGTTCACTGTTGTATGCTACACCTTGATTCGTCAAAGGACCGAAATCCACCAGGTTATGTGATACACCATTTCACCAACATGTCCGAGGTGGTTCTGGAATCAGACAGACAGGCTATTAGCGTGTAGTCAGAGGTTGTTTAGTTCCTTTGCTACATTGGTCCTGAGACAACCTATGAATGATATAGGCATGCAGGCATCATTTCGCCAGCCAAACCTATATGATGCAGGTGTGTTTGTTTGTGTGTTTGGATATACCGGTGCATGTATTTGGGTGCCCATGTGGGACCATGATTTGTAAGAAAGGGCACACATTCATCATAGCGCAAATTAACCTGCGATTTCATTGTGTACCACACACAGCGCATTGCAACAGAGATGCTGAGACACATAAAATAAAATCATCTCCCCCCGCTGGCTCGGATCAAAGTTGTATCAGGTGAACTTCAGCAGCGCCTCCACCCAGGGGGCGAACCGCGCTGGAGCCAACCACAGGGCTGACACACTCAAAGGGGATGACACAGATTCAGTTCATGGCTGAGTAACTGTATATGTCAGACAAAGCAAATCAATTGTTCATTCGCTCTGTGAAAAGAATCAGACATGGCTTACCTTTAAAATGATAGGTCAAGCAGCTGTAATTACCCTTGCTATGTTCTCACTCAACAAAACATTGTTTCTTCAGCTCCATAGGATTTCCTTCATGGAAATGCAAAAACTCATAATTCCTTTTTTTCACAGCTGATATTTCTACTTTATTTTAATTTATTTTAATTTATTTAACTAGGGAGACACACTGAGACCCAGATATCTTTCACAGGTGTGCCCTGGGAACACAACCACAAAAATGTCACAACTACATACATGTATGTACATACATCCCTACATAAAGTACATACATACACGCACACACGCATGCATGCACACACACACACACATACAGTACATACAAAATACATAAATACTGTCTTGATAGCGGGTGTGTGAGTAATGGAGAAAGGGAGACTGAGGCAGGTAGATGATTGTTTGTAGATTTTACTTCAGTGATAGTCCAGGAAATGTACATCAGATTATATCAGTGCAGGTGACTATATTGGTGAGTGCACAATGATTAGATATACATATATATATATATATATATATATATATATATATAGGAATAAACAATATGCTCTAACACAGCATAGACGTGGTAACACTGTATATACATGGAGCGTATGCATTTACTCCAGACAAACATCACTCTTCTCTAACTTAATTCATAGTACACCTCATGGACTTAAGCAAACAGTATTCCACAGCTATGGATAATCAATGAATCACGCCTTCCTTCTGCTCACCTGATCTAATATAGAGCATGATTGCACCGGCCGCATGCAATCAGCAGTTAAACACAGCTGCCCTAAGTTACCTAAGCAGTACTGACTAAAGCTTCAAGGTGAACAGGAGGAAGGCGCTACTTATACAACAGCAACTAATTTTCGTAATGGAAAATATCTAAGGAACCCTTATTTAGAAGAACACAAAAAGGCATACATTTATAATGAAACGTAGAATTACAAATATATACATTGAGTCGAATCTCAGTCCCATGGAAAAGGTGTCTCCCTAAGACACCTGTTACAGATACATACAAAATAGATATAAAGTACATAAAAAGTACATACACAATCAGTTAAAACAAACACATTACTCGCTGTATAAATCTTTGACCAGTATACTGAATTGATCTAAAGGCACTAAGGCATCTAAATGAATTACGGGATGCCATTTCAAACATAAGGTGCTAAACATAAAAAAGCAGATCTACCGAGCTCAGTGTTAACCAAAGGAGTCAGTAATGTTATCCAACTCTGTGATCTTGTGTTATGATATGAAACTCTACTCTAAGCTCCAAGAGAGAAGAAAAGTAAGTAGGTAGCCTGTGTAGAAGGGTTTTATAAACAAACTGAGAGTAGTGCAGTAGTCTACAGGTCTTTACAGAGGCCTAGCCAACTTACTGGTAAAGAATGCAGTGATGAGTATTAAAACTGTCAGATGGAATAAAAAGGGCACTATTATGAGAAGCCTCCTAGTTCAAAATTGAATACTTCACTTCAGAGGCGTCATGCCCATTGAAACTGAGGGATGTGCCCCCTCAGATTTTTGAGCCAAGTGGATTTTCTTTTTAATATCTGTATTTGTGGGCACATGTTTGCATGTGTTGTGCACACTGTGCCCCCTTAAAAAAATCTATGCATTCTGCTTCACTTGCACATATACTGGTACTTAACACTTGCATATACTGTATACTTCACTTGCATATACTGTATGTGCAAGTGTTTAGTACCAGTATATATGTATGTTAAGTGAAGTATTCAATTTTAAACAAAGTGATAATTTTAAACAAAATGAGAAACAAAGTCGAAGGATCTCAGTGTCGTACCTGTTGCACTATTGTATATATTATCGCCATAATCAACAATAATAATAATAATAACCTTTTTTTATAAAGCGCCTTTAAAAGCAGCTTCTCAATGCAAGTCAAGTCAAGTTTATTTATCATATGCATCGAATAACATACATCATCCTATGCAGAGAAATTCTTTTTGACATGGCACGGCGATTCTATGCAGTGGGCTTAAAAAACAAGAATTACAACAATATACATACATACAATAAACTGACAAGAACGGGTAAAAACGTTGATTGAACAATTAGAATCCTGGTAGCCAGTAAAAATCTTGATGTATTTCTATAAAAGAAGCTCACTTCTTAAGCTTCTTAAAAAGTTTCATTACATGTTTCTTAAATGATTGATCACTATCTATAAAAATACCAAGTTATTTATGTATACAGATGTCTCTCATCTAATTTTGAGGCAACCTTGCCGCATTAAAATGATACATTGAAGGAGAATTCCGGGCGATTTCATAACATAGCTCTTTTGTTTGGATATCTGGAGTGCTGTCAGTAGCGAGAATAACTCAAACAATCTGTATTGTCAAAACAGTGTCATCCTCCTGACCCAGTTAACACCCTTTACGCATTTACGGGGCAGGTTTTAAAACGTGCTTTTAGCCTCTAAGCATGTTCGAAATGTCATTACTGGTGCATAGCCATGTGCAGTGATTCCTTATAGTGAATACAGCAAATCTGACAAGTCAGTCAGTGTACATACCTCTGTTTATTTCCAATTTTCCAGTGAAGTCCACACTAGTCGATTGTCGAAGTCATACAATGCAATATTCCAAAACATATTTTTTATGCAAAAAAAATTTTTTTGCCGTGGTTATGTCCACAAACTACTGTAGCAACATTGATCGGCTGTAACCTGACACTTGCCTTCACAGCTCCCAACAGTTAAAGAGTTCAAGAGTTATCGCACATGAGCATAGGTAACTAAGCAACAGTGTAGACTCAGTCCGTGAGCTGCCAAAGTAGGGGTGTCAGATTACCTGGCCGACTTGATACATTATATGTGTGGTGGCTTGGGGAAACCCTTCACATGGCGAATATTTTACTTTCTGGGCTGAATACATCTTTGGAAACTACAATCTCTCATGAATACAAATATTTTTAATCACTCAGATATCTTTATCACAACTGATGTTACATCATTTTAAAGTTGACATGAGTCAAAAAGTGAAAAAGTTTTTTTAAACATTACCTGCAGATATTTGTTGCATTCAATTAAAACTATTAGCACAAACTATTGTGCTAAAAAATTATATCTTTAAATATATTGAAGAAGTGTCCAAAAAACACTTTAATATCACTGTGAAAATACTTTTTCAGTTTCAAGACAGGATATCTAGCTGATCCTGTTAAAATCGAATTCACTCCAATTACAAATGTATAGCCTAAAACGTTAATGTATTGTTATGTTAGTAGCCTAATTCAGTATGTTTAGTACAGTTGTGTACTATCGTACATGATTTATCCTCTACATTGTTTTGGAATATTGGATTGTATGACTTCGACTATGGAGGACCAAGTGGGCCAAAATAAGAAATAAATAAATAAATAAATATATGCATCAATAAAAATATTTATACATAGACAAATACATAAAAATAGAAAAATACAAAATATACATTTATCAATCAATATTATTTCCCTATATATTTATTTCCGTCATCATTTATTTTTGTATTTATTTATTTTTATACTAATGTATTTCCATTTTCTTTTATTTCTGTATTTAGTTATTTCCGTATATATGTATTTCAGTATTTCCACATCCTAATGAGGAGGCTGTCAATCAAAATATGTCAACGTGTCTCCTTTTTCCCATTGGTTGATCGGTATCAGAGTGTGTAGATTGACTTTACATCCCTAGATTACAACGTTATTAGGTTTCATACAGTCTCTTGCCAGAGATTTGAGAGTCTTGGCTAATCTAGGTGAAAAATGCTAGCTTTGATTATTTACTTTTTCGCGTGGAGGATCTGGCTGAAAGTTTATTGTAGTAATCAGCATCTAATGACACAGAAGATGACCCTGCAGTGTGGGAATTTGGTTGAAGTGTGATCATTGCCATAATTTTTCGACATACGATTCCGTTAAAGCCGGAGCATTCGGACGCCCCTCTCATATTTTGCCAATCAGTGTCGGCGACAGAGTATTGTTTTTTGCTATACAACGTCTAAAATACGTCTGAATTTCAATGTGAATACATACTACACAATAGAATAGTGCATATCACCCTTTCCAGTAGCAAGAAATACCACGCCGAACTGACTCATTTTTTCAAAAGCAAAATCACATCCAGAGCAAAAGACGTGGACAGTCACTACTACTGAGTTTAGGCAATAGTCTATTTGGGCTATTTCCACTCGTTTATTTTGTCTGGCAAACCTGTCCACTACAAACACACCCAATAGGGGTGGGCAGATCGATCCAAAAATATAGATAATATATTTTGTTTTTGAAGATTGAATCTAGCGTTAATAGGTTCAGATAACAGTTCCAGTTTCTGTCCTTTATCATAAAAACCAACTCTGTTTAGTACCCTTGGTTCCTCCCCTGCTGCATTTTGTTTTACGTTCACAATCTGTTTCTATCTTCCGCTCTTGGCTTGCTTGCTATGGCTGAACGATTAAGTCCTGCCCCCTCATTAGCTTAGGGATGTGGAAATACAGAAATAAAAGAATATGGAAATAAATTAATATAAAAATAAATAAATACAGAAATATTTGATCATGGAAATAAATAAATAGGGAAATAATATTGATTAATTAATGTATATTTTTATATTTTTATGTAAATTTTTATGTATAAATATTTTTATGTATAAATATTTGGTAACACTTTATTTTGAGAGTCCATCTCTAGATGCTCTACATATTATCTGCATACTGTCAACAACATTTTAACAAACTATCTACTAACCCTAACCCTAATCCTAACCTTAACCATTCCCCTTATGTTAAACCTAACCTTAACCATTACCCTAAAACATATTCTAAACTTACCCCTACCCTTAAAATA
>JACXGM010002802.1:0-28810 GCA_016801145.1 Umbra pygmaea | reverse complement strand
TGGAATGTCAGACTCTCCAAATAAAGTGTAACCAAATATTTTTATTTATTTATTTATTTCTTATTTTGGCAGACTTGGTCCTCCATATTCGACAATCGACTAGTGTGGACTTCACTGAAAAACGGGAAATAAACATTTTGAAATCGCCCAGAATTCTCCTTTAGGTGAACATGTAATGGACTACTACAGACAGATAGTGGCGCTAGACCAGATTACGTGATCTGATCACAATGTTTAGATAGCCTATTACTATATTCAAACAGACATCATGTTTTTTATATTATTGTATTGAAAGAGACATCATGTTTTGAAGAGAAGTTCGCCAAAAAACAATGTTAATGCAGCTATACAATAAAAAAATGTAGCTTAGCAAAAATAACTTTATGTTGATTTGTTTTTGTCATCGAAGATGCATGTATTGTCAATTTGAATGTGTATTTGGTTATGTTGAGTGACGAAAACGTTTTATTCACTTGTCTTTGTCAATAACATCTGGATGCTCTTAGCCAATAGCCAGTGAGTCTCACCACATATACCACACTATATATACCACACTATATATACCACATATACCACACTACTGCAGATAAAATGACAGTTTAAACTCAGTGCTAATCAGCAGACACATACTGTATGCAACCTCAAATGCCCTTACTGTCATTATCTTCATGAGCTTGCCACTCTTACCTATGCATTGACAAATCTTTGTGTGCCAACCAATGTACAGTACAGTACTACCCAGAAACAATCAGAAAATATGGAAAGCCTTGGATGGCTCCAGACAGGCTACAGATTCTTTATAAAGGTCCACACGGAAATGTCAATCGCGACCGACGGAAATTGATTTTGGCTGGCCCCACAGTGCTCTAAATTCAGTCTATACTTTCATAAGGCACACCACCGCAAATGTCCATCAAATTACTTTTCCTGTACCTCGTTTCTACATGTTTTGGAAGGAGATAATAATAAAGGTGGCACACATTTAAATTTTATCCCGTGGTAATTTGTTACCAGGGGATTATTCAAAGCCTTGTGGCAACTGTCCTTCTTGTGATGCAAATAAAAAGTCAGACAGCAGGAGCAGTAAAGCCACTCAAGGACTGGCTTGCCTGTAGTGCATAGCGTCCTCCTTGGACTCCATTAATCCACCTCATTCACTTTTCACAATTGCCTTTGTTCTATGAATATAAAGGCCTGGGATTTGTAACAGTATGCCCTTCATGACACTCAAAGCTAGGTTCATCCCCATCAATATCAAATAAAAAATTAAACCATCTCGATATATAGGAGTGCATTGATTTAATACTTCGCCAACACTGAAAGAGCCCTTGCTCCTACACTCGACTTGCAATTTGGAAATAAATTGACTGATTTAGACAGAGGCAGAGAATGGGGGAGGGGGGGGGGAATGTGGATGTAAACCTGGGCCCGCTACCACTGAGTAAGGTGACATTGCACAACAAATCACTTGCATGAATATAGAGAAAGAAAACAATTTCTATTTCTGAAAGCAATTTTGTTTGGTGAAGGTGTGCTGATTGCCATGTATGTGAATCTATTGCTCACAAGACTGAGGAGCATGGACGTTTCATAAGAGTCAATGTTACATTTTGCTGTTAGCATAACAATAAGAAAACCCAGGTTTTTCATCTAGGAATAACCAAAACCCATATTTCCAAGTACATACAGTATAGAAGGGCAGGCATGGTAGCCTCGTACTGTTGTGTTTTGTATACTCCAAGAGGGAGCAGAATTGCCTGATTTTTGCTGCAGCGAGTCTATTGTATTTTAATTGAGGCTAATGAAGAATAATTAAGTAATTAAATACTTGATAAGAGTGAGGCGCAGTAAACAGATAAAGACTGAGTGCCTAGTATTACCAATGTGCCTCACTGCTGTGTAAATTGTCAATGGTGTCATACCTATTGCATTATCCAGGGACATAATTACAAAATTAACTTTCCAACATGTACCATCAGACCCTATTTCATTCCTTGTGACAGCTTTTCCATGTGTCTGTGACCATGCTTGTGGTCAAATTCTAATTGTAATACTTCACAGATGGATTTTGGAAATGGGAGTACACTAATATTTTCACCACTCTGACATTAACAGTTTTTTTATTTCTGTAGTTTTCTAGAGGGGTATGTACCCATATTCTGAAATCCTTTCCATTAATAATGACATTCCACTGATTTTCGGTGTAATTGCCAAACATCTTATTTTAACAACATTGCAATTATGGGGAATATGGAAATATATTCAAGATAATTTACAGCCGAATTTCCTAGAATAATAGGAAAGATTGAAGTGAATGGGAGAAATCCCAAAATGTTATATATTCTTTTGAAAACATAATTTAAACATAAAATAATTTTATTAAACATAATTTAAGTAGCTACATGTAGGATTGTAGCTTTATAAAATCAGAAAATGTCCATGATATTTAAATGCAGGAAAAGTGGAATTGTAACGTGGTGATGAAGGGGAGGAGTCAAACGCAGGTTGTGCTGCGAGGCTGTGTATTTATTAGGTGAACAACGCCTCGTAGAATAAAGCCTAAATGGCAAAAGCATGGGCAACAGTAAAGCCCAAATGAAACAATGCCACACAGGGCGGAATAACTGATAGCTAGTTTCTAGCACTTAGTAGAACATAGAAGTTACAGAGAGTAACAAACAGACAGATGTCCAATAAGCCACAAACCCAACTAAAATGAACACACTATATATATACACAACCCACTCAATGAACAATATACAGGTGCACAGCAGTCAGTGGGGCAGTGGTGTCAGTAAGCCGGTGACATCAACCGCCAGAGCTCAGGCATGCCAGCAGGGGGAGCCTCAGGACAGGGAGGCATGACAATGTTTCACAACAGCAGTGGCAATTTGTTTTTCAGAGGATGGGTACATGGTGGCCATAAAGGGATGAACATGGTCAGAAACAATGCTCAGGTAGGCCGTGGCATTTAAACGATGCCCAATTGGCACTAAGGGGCCTAAAGTGTGCCAAGAAAACATCCCCCAAACCATTACACCACCACCACCAGCCTGCACAGTGGTAACAAGGCATGATTGATCCATGTTCTCATTCTGTTTACTCCGAATTCTGACTCTACCATCTGAATGTCTCAACAGAAATCGAGACTCATCAGACCAGGCAAGATTTTTCCAACCTTCATCTGTCCAATTTTGGTGTGCTTTTGCAAATTGTAGCCTCTTTTTCCTATTCGTAGTGGAGATGAGTGGTACCCGGTGGGGTCTTCTGCTGTTGTAGCCCATCTGCCTCAAGGTTGTGCGTGTTGTGTCTTCACAAATGCTTTGCTGCATACCTTGGTTGTAACGAGTGGTTATTTCAGTCAAAGTTGCCCTTCAATCAGCTTGAAGCAGTCGGCCCGTTCTCCTCTGACCTCTAGCATCAACAAGGCATTTTCGCCCACAGGACTGCCGCATACTGGATGTTTTTCCCTTTTCACACCATTCTTTGTAAACCCTAGAAATGGTTGTGCGTGAAAATCCCAGTAACTGAGCAGATTGTGAAATACTCAGACCAGCCCATCTGGCACCAACAACCATGCCACGCTCAAAATTGCTTAAATCACTTTTCTTTCCCATTCTGACATTCGGTTTGGAGTTCAGGAGATTGTCTTGAACCAGAACCACACCCCTAAATGCATTGAAGCAAATACCATGTGATTGGTTGAGTAGATAATTGCATTAAGGAGAAATTGAACAGGTGTTTCTAATAATCCTTTAGGTGAGTGTATATTAGCTACTATATTAGCTAACTCTTGCATATGTTTTAGAAATAGAAAGACTCATCCAAAACAAGGCAGACTCTTGGAAAATGAGTGGTCAAAACTGCAAAGGAAATTGTTGCTGATATTTCAGTCAGGTGTCAGCTCTCTATCTATTAGCTAGCTCTAGAGTCAGTCAGTAGCTAGTTAGCCAACATAGCTCAATCAATGCATGAGCTCTGGTTACATACTGTACTGCAAAGTAACTGTATAGCTAGCTAAATGTAGCTCAAATATATAGTCTGACTCAAAGTAACTCATTTAACTTATTTAATAATAGGAAAGAATAAGGAAAGATTACACTCAAAGATTAAAAACACGGTAATCCCTCACTCATACCCATATAATTGTCATTTTAAAATTTGCTTTACAGAGAATAATGAGACAAGCAGGGATATAAACAGGAAAATAAAGTTGTACTGAGGCAGGCTGCCATACTGGAAGACAAAGAGAGGAGAGAGGTTAGTGTATATTATATGAAAAACCTTGTTTTCCATTCACGCATATTTGGTCATCATTCATAAGTGACCTTTCTGACAGGGCTGAGCCAGGTAAACAATTAATTAGTGGAAAAAGTAGGATGAGACCATACAGTAAATGACATAAAAGTCATCTATTACCAAAGTGGTCCCCTTCGTCCATTTCAGACATGTTATGGAGGAGCAACATGATGTTGTGTGTGACTGTTTCTTTTGAGTTTTGTTTTTCTTTAGTTTGTCTGAATTGTATGCTGTTTTTGTATGCTTTGAGATCCTCCCCAAATGTTTGTCTGTGTATTTGAATTTTGCATGTTTAACATGTTTACACAGTCTGTTTTTCCAAGTATTTGGCTAACTGTTCATCATCATAACATCATATTTAATGTAAGACACAAGCAACCTTTACCTATATAAACTATTTGTTGAGCAAAAAGCCAATGTAATGCTCAGGAATTAATCAAAATATTGCTGCTTTAGGGTTGGTTGTGTCATTTTGTTTACAATTGCTAGGACCCATTTCTCAATACTTTGGTCACCTTTTAAAAACTCTTCAGACATTTAGCATATCAGCAGTCAACGGTGTGTGAGCTAAACTGTGGATATTCTTTATTGCTTTGGCACAAAATGCATTCAATGACTACATCATTAAAACACAACCACCACCAGACATCTATGTACCTTTAGGTTAATTTGCATGTTCACATACTCTTTTAAAAACTGTTAATTAACTTAATTTGAAAACCTAACATAACATTTAATAATACAGCAATTTGCTACATTATTATCTAAAGTAATACCATATTGAAAGGTATTCCCAATCTAAAAAATGAAATATTATCAAAACAATTAGACCAATCAAAGATGATTCTTATTGTAGCTGAACACCTACACAGGTCTTTCATATTTACAAAAAGGAACATCTTACTTTAGTAATAATTTTCAACTGTAATGTCAACATGGACCCAGCCAGAGATAGAGAATTGGCTGACAGAGGAAGATGAATGGCTGAGAGAGGGAGAGAAGTATGTCTGCGTGGTAGGAGGAGACTGAGAGGAAGATCAAGAGCTGTAGTCACAGATGAGATTAGAGCTATTATAATTGATTAGAATATAATTGAGGTGTATTGCCCAAGATTACATCAAATGTGATGTGGATGAAAACCTGTGGACAAATGCAAAAGACAGGGTTGACTAGCGTTGCTACTGTAGATGGTGTAGCCTACATACTGTATAAATTATTTTATTTTGGAATCACTCAACGCCGAAATATGACATACAACATATTGAAGCATATTGCATCATGTCTGATTCATTCCTGTAATATATACGGCAGTGAATTCTAAACAGTGGAGAGGTGTCATTTTTGTTTTGTAAGAGAAATAATCAGTTCTTAGTGTTGTTCAGGTAATTGTTTTATGAGTAAGAATAAGCTTGTTGGGTGACAACTGTTGCTATTGTTACGGCCGAATTAGTTCATTTGAGACATATTAATTGTGTTGGTAGATTTAGTGCATTTTGGATTTGAAATTCACTGCTGTGCAATGATGAAACTTGGTTAGGAGAACTGTGTAAAGAGTTTTGAAAAAGGGACTTAAGTATAGAAAAATGTGTCCTATCATTGTAAAAAAACAATTAAGAGAAAACACCACGTTGAGATTAACAGCTCTTTAAAGAATACAAAATTATGTAACACATATATGACTCAATTATTTGGCAAATGGTTCTGTATCTTAGGGCAACCACACCAACATAGTAAGATAGTGTATATACATTGCTTCTATTCACAACATGTAATGGCAGTTATTAATAACAACTACTTTGAGCGATGAGCTTGGTTCGAAGTACCAAACCACCCACAGCGAACCACAACCACACAGAACCAAGAAAAAACAAGACAGAACAACCAGGTGGAGGCAGGGGCAGGCGGGAGGATGCACTGAAGTGAGCTTACCCCCATGGGGGCACTAACGTCTTAAATACACTCTGTAATTACCATGTGACTACACCATTAATAGATGTGCTGCCATCAGCTGATGATGAATGACACACATCTCACTCGGGTTTCCTCTCTGAACCTGCTATGCAATTTTCGAAAGGTTAACGTCAAATTGAGATTAACAATACTTTAATGAATCTAAAATGACTTAACACAAACTTTCTCATTGACTCAATTCTTTGGCGAATGGTTCTGTACCTTTACCAACATAGTAAGATAGTGTATATACATTGCTTCTATTCACATCATGTCATGGCAGTTATGAATAACAACTATTAATAGCAATGAGCTAAGTACAAAATACCAAAACCCCTAAACAGAACCCCTAAATCAGGTCCCCTGAGGATGACGTCCCCTGAGGATGACGTCCCCTGAGGATGACGTCCCCTGAGGATGACGGTAGCAACCACTTACACCTCGACCAGCTCATATTCTCATGTAACCGCTGCCTGCTCAGGCAAGATGTATGATCGTCATATACGAGAGAATCAATGATTTGACGACCTTCCACGTAGTCGTTACCAGAATCTATGACTTGATGGGCGAAACCAAAGTACCTTGCTACCGTAACCTTGTATACCATGTACACCCACCAGCCATACAACCATCATAATAGAAGATATCTACCCAAAAAAATGTATATAGGCAACATGAAACACGACCAACAGAACTACATGAAATAAGAAACAACCTCTCACATACCCAATGACAGAAACCTAGCAATACACCAATTATACACTCATGATTTTTGTGCGTCCAAAATGTCCTCAGTATTCAGTCTGACGTAAAACTCAGAAGTGCCGAAGGACCATCTGAGCGGTAGCAGACACTCAATCCTTTAGATACCCGGTCTAAAACCCCAAGAGCAAGCAGCAGTCGATACACAGTGGCTAGGAAAAACTCCTTGGTAAACCAAATAAGGAAGAAACCTAGAGAGGAGCTGGACTCAGGGGGTGGCCAGTCCTCTTCTGGCTGTACCAGGTTGGGAATTGTTATGTATTGGAACTAAATAAGTTTGTCCCATGTGGAGTTCCCTCGTGGTAGTTCTTACGCAAGGAATGATAGGAATTGAAGTCGGTATCTGTTAAGGGAAAAAAATGTTTTTGAATTGAATGTTCCGCGAGTGGTTAGTATAGCTGTTGGAACTTGAAAACTACTATTGACTCTTTTCCCTTTCTTAAGTAAGTCTAGTACTAAAAGAAATCTAAGACACAACAGGAATAATATGATGCTTGTAAATGTCTGAACCAGATATTCATGTACTTCGAAGTAGATGCCGATGCTTATAGGGAAGCGGCATGGAAACTCCAATGCCGAAGGTCTGAGGATTATACTGCTCCAGAAACTGCCCGCAGAGCCAGGGCGAGAACCAGTGGTGTGTCATGAGGCAACCAGCATTGACAAAGAATAATGTATAGCCAGGCGTGTCTGTGATAATTGTCAGTATGTCATTAAATGAAGAGGACAATTAGCAGCATTAGCACGATAAATGACAAGGAATATGATTATTATCTAGAATGTACAATTTTAACAATGTGCTTATATGACAGGCCCACAATGCACCTGTAATAGTGAGATTGTGAAGGAGACTAAAATATGTATTTGAAAACACTCACCACCCACGGTGGCTGGAACACACATTTATAACTACAAGCATTCACTGTGTGTCATACAGCATGACCAAATGCATAACCTACGTATGTCCATGTACATCAATCCATCAAGCACTTTAAACAATCCTGCAGTTCACAAAACTCCCATGTTAGTCATCTAATCAATTATTTAATGAATGGAACCAAAGAGAGAATATTAAACTGCATATTTGTTAACACATGAGTCTGTACTTCCTTTCTTTGACCACTGAGCACTCCAAAAGAGACATGCTCCAACTATAGAATATTATTCATCAAAGCCGAAGACTCTGTACAGCAACAGGATGACAAAAAGTCGGTAGGCCATGTGCAGGAAAACCACTCTTGTTTGTAGAAACCCCCAAAACCTGTAGAAGAATCAACATCAGTAAAAAGCTAAACATTGCCAAGCAACCCAAACCATCGCCAGCCAAACAATCGCAAGCAGCCACTACACAATATCCACTACAGGAGTCATAACTAGAAAAGAAGAACCAGAGCAAGGCTCCGGAAAGATCAGAGGACAGATATCCTAACACGAGTAACAACCAAACCATCAAACACATAACACACAAAAATTACCTTTAAAAATTAGTCCTGTCCATGGGAATACACAGCAGCATGCCAGATACTTAGTCGGATATAATAATGAGAGAGAGGGTACTGATCGGAAGACAAGATGACACATAGTTCTGCACAGGAACCAACCAACCCCACTATACAGATAATAACTCAAAAGTCACAAAGTCTGGCCAATAGACCCATCACTCATCCATGGAAAAGCAAAGCAGCATGCGACTAGCAGAGCATCCCATTAAAATATTTAAAGTCGGTACCGACGACACAACATGAATTGCAATGAACACTGCAAACAACATCCGTACCAGTTACAGAAAAGATAAATCGTGCAAAGAATCATGTCACGTGGAAATGCGACAATGAAAACACGTAACTGAAATAATTGCCAGCTAATTCCACCCACGAAAAACGGCCACCTGACAGCACCGGCCATACCGCTGCTACATGCGGACCATACATGGACACGCCAAATCCTCCAGCACGAGTGTAACATTCCCCAGCTTCCTTTCACTGAGAACTACAGCTTCCCTAGTGTTGACTGCTCAGAACTACATTTCCCATAACCCGGACTCAATCAACCAGATTCAGTACACCTGCTCTCACTCAGGCTGTATATAAGCACACACACACTCTTGCCTCTTTGTGAGGTATTGTGAGTATTGATTTCGTTATACTGAGCATTCTATTAATGTCTTGTTGTTCCGGTCTGACCTTTGGATTCTTTAAGTATTTTGCCTTGGATTATCCTCTGTACCTTAGCCTATATTCTTGTCTTGATATTCTGGCCTGACCCCTGCATTGTTTGTTAAGTATTCTGCCTTGGATTACCCTCTGTGCCTTCGCCTACATTATTGGATTGATATTCTGGCCTGACCTGTGCTTTGTTTGTTCAGTGTTCATGGATTGTCCTCTGTGCCTTCACCTGAGCTGTTGCTACCTTGGACTTACAGAAACCCGTATAGAATAAACATTGTTCCTTTTTTACCTTGGGAGTGATTTCATTACAGAATACCTCGCCTTACAAGAAAAAATGGCTGGGAGTGAGCCGTTTTACGGTGGCTGGGTCCAGGAGGACCTCTACGAAGCCTCCTATGAAGAGTTTGTAGTCAGGGAGGCTACAGATGGGGACTACATCCTTCCCTGTCGTGTCTTTGAGACACCTGCCCCTTTTGAAGCTCCTAAGAGGGCACCCAGTCCCTGTTCCAAGACTGTGGCTCCCAGCCCCAGTCCCAAGATGGCCACCCAGAGTCCCAAGATGGCCGCCCAGAGTCCGAAGAGTGCTTCCACCAGCCCCAGTCCGAAGAGTGCTGCTAATAGCCCCAGTCCGAAGAGTGCTGCTACCAGCCCCAGTCCAAAGAGTGCTGCTACCAGCCCCAGTCCAAAGATGGCCGCCCAGAGTCCCAAGATGGCCGCCCAGACTCCCCAGAGTGCTGCTACCAGCCCCAGTTCAAAGAGTGCTGCTACCAGCCCCAGTTCAAAGAGTGCTGCTACCAGCCCCAGTTCCAAGAAGGCTACCAGCCCCAGTTCCAAGAAGGCTACCAGCCCCAGTTCCAAGATGGCCACCGGCCTCAGTTCCAAGAGGGACATTATCTTCACTGTGTTAAGGAAAGACCCAGAAGTGGATGGGGACTATCGGGATTGGATGAACCAATGTGGCCAAGCCATCAGTGACGGTCCAGACTTGGTTAGCCAGTTCTTTTCATGGAGGGCCGGTTGTGGGTCACTCAAGACGGAGGCTGAGACATTCCTTTTGAAGCGGCTGCTCACGCGATCCCCTCATCTAATGACCTGTTTGGAGGCCATCGGGGCCCCTCGATGTCCTGGCAGGACCCTGAAAGCGGAGGTTCAGACGCCAATATGTCGGGTAGGAAAGGTCTCCATCAAGCCCAGACCAGCAGAGGTCGCCCAAGTTCCCCAGCCAGCAGAGGTCGCCCAGTTTCCCCGGCCAGCAGAGGTCACCCAAGTTCCCCGACCAGCAGAGGTCGCCCAAGTTCCCCGGCCAGCAGAGGTCGCTCAAGTTCCCCGGCCAGCAGAGGTTGCCCAAGGCTCCCGGCCACAAGAGGCCGCAGTTCCCCCTCCAGCCTCCCGGCCACAAGAGGCCGCAGTTCCCGCTCAAGCCTCCCGGCCACAAGAGGCCGCAGTTCCCGCTCAAGACTCCCGGCCACAAGAGGCCGCTCCCGCTCAAGCCTCCCGGCCACAAGAGGCCGCAGTTCCCGCTCAAGCCTCCCGGCCACAAGAGGCCGCTCCCGCTCAAGCCTCCCGGCCACAAGAGGCCGCTCCCGCTCAATCCTCAAAATCTCTCCTTGATTGGGTCACTTGGTACCTAGTCATTTGGTACACACTTGATTCTTCTTATTGTACTTTTTTGATTTAACCAATGCAACTTCGGATTTACCTATTGTTAAAATGGCACTAATTATTTTTTTAAGGTTGTTTTACTACTACATGCATGATTTCCTCTAAACATGGAATTTGTAAATACTAAAAATGAAAATGTCAATGTGAATGCTAAAACAATCCATAATTGCAGAAGGGGTTCACATACTTTCAAGCAGCTCTGTAAGTAGTGCATTTCCTAATGGATAGTTACCCTTCAAACTAGACATATAAAGGCCTGGATTGTCTTTTAAAATAATTGACTGCCAAACCATTTCTGTAAAGATGACAAGCCAGCAGCACTAACAGCTGTGTTTACTTGACACTGTGTATGAGTTTCAACTAATCACTACACTTACAAGCAAATGATGGCATTCCCTACATAAGAGAACAATCTATTTAATAACCATTATCTTGTGATTTATTTTCCCCATAATTTTTCTCCCCTCCCAATTGGTCTTGTCCTAGTCCCCCTAACCCTGACTTGTCGGCTGCTCCACAACTATTTGGACAGATGCGGGATGTATAGGGTCGCTCACATGGATCATCAAACCACATGTCGCCAAGCCAGCTGATTCTTTTTGCACTGCTCATCCAACACAGAATCAGATCATCCATCCATCTTTGTCTGCTTATCCAGGGTCTGGTCGCGGGGGCAGCAGCTCCAGCAGGGGACCCAAAATTTCCTTTTCCTGAGCCACTCTAACCAGCTCTGACTGGGGGATCCCGAGGCATTCCCAGGCCAGGTTTGAGATATAATCCTGCCACCTAGTCTTGGGTCTTTCCTGAGGCCTCCTCCCAGCTGGAAGTGCCTGGAACGCCTCCCTAGGGAGGCGCCCAGGGAACATCCTTACCAGATGCCCAAACCACCTCAACTGGCTCCTTTCGATGCAAAGAAGCAGAAACTCTACTCCGAGCTCCTCACAGATGACTGAGCTTCTCAGCCTGTCTCTAAGGGAGATGGCACCCACCCTCCTGAGGAAACCCATTTCAGCCACTTGTACCCTGGATCTTGTTCTTTCAGTCATGACCCAGCCTTCATGACCATAGGTGAGGGTAGGAACAAAAAATGCCCGGTAGATTGAGAGCTTTGCCTTCTGGCTCAGCTCTCTTTTCGTCACAACGGTGTGATAAATTGAGTGTAATACTGCCCCCACTGCACTGATTCTCTGACCAATTTCCCGCTCCATTGTCCAATCACTCGCGAACAAGACCCCAAGGTATTTTAACTCCTTCACTTGGGGTAAAGATTCATTCCCTACATGGAGTATGCACTCCATCGATTTTTTCTGCTGAGAACCATGGCCTCAGATTTAGAGGTGCTGATCCTCATCCCAGCCGCTTCACACTCGGCTGCGAACCGATCCAGTGAGTGCTTAAGGTCACAGGCCGATGATGCCATCAGGACCACATCATCTGCAAAAAGCCGTGATGAGATCCAGAGCCCACCAAACTGCAACCCATTTCCACCCCAACTATGCCTCGATATCCTGTCCATAGATACTACAAACAGGATTGGTGACAAAGACCAGCCCTGGCGGAGGCCAGCCCTCACCAAACGACTCTGACTTTCTGCCGAGAAACAGGATGCAGCTCTCGCTTTGGTCATACAGAGATTGGATGGCCCTAAGAAGGGACCCTCTCACCCCATACTCCTGCAGCACCTCCCACAGTATCTCCCAGGGGACCCAGTGATACGCCTTCTCCAATTCCACAAAACATATGTAGCCCGGATGGGCATACTCCCAGGCCCCCTCCAGGATCTTTGCGAGAGTGAAGATCTGATCCGTTGTTCCACGACAATGATGGAATCCGCCTTGTTCCCTTTCAAACTGAGGTTCGACTATCGGCCAAACCCTCCTTTCCAGCTCCTTGGAGTAGACTTTACCAGGGAGGCTGAGAAGTGTGATACCCCAGAAATTGGCACACACTCTTTGGTCCCCCTTTTTGAACAGGTAAACCACCACCCCGGTCTGCCACTCCTTTGGCACTGACCCAAACTACCATCAATGTTAAAATGGAAGCAGATCTTGCACAGGATAATTACGCTACACAGTGTGCATTCTTGAGGATTAATTTTATTATTGAACAATTACAGTGCTCTCGGTCAATCCAAATTGTAAATACACCTCAAACCTAAATAGTTAAGAAAGTAAAAGTGAGTTCTTGGCTTTCTTTGGAGAATATCAATGTGTGCACAATTGTTGGGAAACTATTAGAGTGCAGAATAATTATTCAACTAAGAAAAACGAAATGTTTCCCATCTCACTTGTTGATTTTCTTCTGTTAAAGTGAGAATAATATACAAAAAACTCAACATTTACAAATACACAAATCAATGACCAATATGACCACCCTTCTTTTCAATAACAGTCATAAGCCTTCCATTCATGGAGTCTGTCAGTTTCCTGATCTGTTGACAATCAACATTTTGTGCAGCAGCAACCAGAGCCTCCCAAAAACTGTTCAGAGAGGTGTACTGTTTTCCTTCGTTGTAAATCGACCTTTTTAAAAGGGACCACAAGTTCCCAATAGGCTTTAGGTCAGGGGAATGGGGCCATGTAATCTTTAAGGTCTTTACTGGCTAGCCACACAGTGGAGTTCTTCGATACATGCGATGGACTATTGTCCTGCATAAAAATCATGGTCTTCTATCAACAAACTATCAACAAACTATCTGTTGCAAAGCAACTAGTTGTCTATTTTAAGGGTAGGGGTACCTTTAAAATATGTTTTAGGGTAATGGTTAAGGTTAGGGTTAACATTAGAGGAAAGGTTAATGTTAGGATTAGGGTTAGGATTAGTAGATAGTTTGTTAAAATGTTGTTGAAAGTCTGCAGATAATCTGTAGAGCATCTACAGATACACTTTTTGGACTCTCAAAATAAAGTCTTACCAAAAATACTGTTTTCAGATATTTCTTTGCCCAATCTTGATGTTTCAATTTATGTGTCTTGTTCAGTGGTGGTCAGGTTCCAGCCTCCCTTACCTTGGTCATGTCTCTGGGTACTGAACACCTTGTACTTCTGGGCACTCCAGGTTGATTTATTGATTGATTTTGATAGATTTTATTTGACCACTTAAATATAAAACATGAGACAATACTCTGTGTCATTCATTAAAAGCCCTAAGACTTTTTTCCATTGTGGTCCCTAGGTTGCAGTTCTGGAATATGACAGCACTCAAGGATAATGGGTTCCTGGTAGCTTCACATTTGATTCTTCTCAAATTTTTTGGCTGTTGGTTTGCGTCTTTTTTCTCTTTTTCTTTCTATGGTTCTGTGATCACGCCCCAATATCTTAACAAAAAAAGAGTGGTGCATCCCTCTGAAAGACCTTTTACCATTTTTGACTTCTGAGTCAGTTAAACTATTTTTTGTCCTATTTTTTCTGAGGAACAGAAGCTGCCTAATTATTCTGCACCCCTTCATATAGGGTGTCGATCTCCTAAGGCCACACCCTCCCTCATTACACAAATACACATCACCTGATGTGACTTGCCTATTAATTGTGCATACAGTGTATACTTCCATGAATGAACTTACAGGCGCCCGATCTGCATACAAGGAGTCGCTGGAGAGTGATGTGGCAAGGTAAAAATTGTGTCTTCTCTAGATCAAATCCCAGGCTGTGCTATGCCAATTTGCAATGCCTCGTGCTGGGGGCCCAGGCAAAGTCGGAGAAGCCAGTCAGGCTCGAACCACTGACTGTCATGATGTAGACTGTCCTGCCACATAATCCACCTATTTAACCATTTTCTTGTCCACATAGATCCAGTAGATCCTGTCTAACACATAGAGTTTCTAACAATTTGGATCTATCCTCAGTGCAATGTAGGAAGGAAACAGTGTCCTTCTGTTCACATTTTATTCCCAGTTTTTCATTTCACACCAAGATTCACACACTAAACCATCAACATACTGAATAGCATTCTACACAAAGATTAAACAATTACTTGATCCTTCATCATCATACTGACAAATATGTGAAATACTAGGAACCCAAATGCTGTTTTAGAGACAATCTTCTAGCTGCCAATATTGTCCACTTTGCTAAACCTTGGAAGCTGGAGGTCATTGCGGCACACACATCAAGATTCAATGACATTTCTTTCTATCTATTAATTCTTTCTTTAATTAACCAGGTATGCCAGGCAACCCTTCCTTCAAATATCAATGCTTATTGTCATTCTTCATTACAACCTAATATAAACACATTACAGTTACATCATTGTTTAGCCTCTGGTCACGATCACAGTATTTTGTTGCATGCTTTAAATTTCATTGGAGGGAATTTTGAGAATGTGTTGTTTTTACTGCCCATTGGTAATTATGTTCTGTATTTTTTTATAAAATGCATTTGTCATTTTATTTACATTGGTTCAGTAGATAATTTAGTTTCACATGTTAATTTTTGGTCTGCACATTCATTTCATTGACACGTAGTCTGTAATTTTGACTTCACACAATTGGTTGGCTGTAAAGCTGAGTCATAATGTACCAGTAGTTACAGTAGGCCCATTCTATCCTCTGCCTCCTTGAATCCCACGTACACTCCTCTTGTAAATGGCAAAGGAAACACATGATGACAAGTTCAACTTTTCTGTTACCTCATTCCAGTCTTTCTCTGTGTAATGCAAATTCAAAACCAGGTGATAAGCAACAACAAGACAGTTTTGAAGAGAACATAATATGGTATTATTGAGTAGAAATAAAACATTTCTTTTTACACATTATCACTGTGTGCTGGAACAAAGAGGATAATGTCACCTTTTATGGAAAGCTGGGACATGTTTTTACAACAGTGCAATTGATTGATTAACGGATTACAGTAATCAAATGTAAAAGTAACTTGTAAAAAGTAACTTACCCAATTCTGGTTAATGAAACATACAAATGATGGGCACAGAAAAGTTGTCATGATTTGTTATGGTCTCATTGTGTGTTGCTTTCATTGCCATAGATATCAAGCCACTCAGTCAATGGCAGTAACAAGTTCCATTACGTGCAGCACAAACACTCATCTTCGGTTGCTATGTGCTGGCATTCCACACTATTAGATAACCATTCTTCCTTAGACCTGACTCTCACCACCGCTCTGGAGAGTTTGTGTACCAGCTCGGTCGATGAGTCAGTGTCCCTATATGCTTGCTCAGTGTCCAATTGCTGGCTGGTACTTACTCATTGTACTAAAAATCTTAAAATCACAAATTATCCCATTAATCTCTCAGTTAACCCAGAACTAAAGTTTTCCGTAATTGGTCAGATGCTCACGTGCTGAGAGGGACAGGTCCTGCTCCAATTCATCCAGCATTGTGGATGATTACCGATCCCCATCTCATACAGATGGGAACATTTATGACATTCAAAATTGTTTTGAACCAAGAGCTGAACCGCAGGTTACAATCTTGTTTATATCCACCTCTTAATTTTTTTTTTGCTGTTTTACCACTGGGAACATCAAAGGGGGGTTGAGGATGTCATATCCCAGATGAAAATGACATCTTTAAGATTTTAGAACTGGTGAGTCAGAGCCCGGGGCTCAAACTGCCGATGTTCTGTACACAATGATAATTGTCTCCCTAGAAAGCATCAATACCATCACCTCACAAAAGCTGCTGCCCGTTGCAACAGGGACTTGTAGATAAGCAGCTGCCAATAAGTTTGGCAGTGAGGGCCAATATAGTATGCGTAAACATCATAGAGGTGTGTATTGTAATAAAACAGCGTTTTGTTGTGGACAAAGCAGTTGGTGACAAAGCGGATGGCATTGTGATAAAGTACTGTACATTTGCAGTAATTAGTTGAGGAGAGCGTTAGAAGCAACTCTGTAAATACATTAAAGTCTAACAAGGGTCAATTTAGAGTCTTCAACAGGACCATGGTCATCAGCACCAGTGAAAGTGGCCTCGTTACGAATCAAGAAACCGATTTTGGATTTGATTTTAGTAGATTGGAGGTGGTTAATCTGGGAATGGAAAGAGAGTGAACAGTCATTTGCACCTTTGGGAATAACAAAGCACAGTATAGTGTAGGGAATCATCTGATATAAATAGGTTTTCTTGGTTTTTGTATATTAAGAAATACAGTTTTTACAGCATTTGTAATTTTGTCATTTGAAAGAGAAAGGATATGCCAGGATTTCATTATTGGTAGAACCATTTTTAATGTCAAAATTCTGTACAATATTTTCCTGCATTACAGTAGATGTCTGAGATCCATCACATACCATCAACTTGGGAGTTTCACTCAAATTTTGGTCATCAATAGAGCGTTGGTGCAGAGATTCAAGCAACACGACCGTAAGTTCTATGTCAGGTGGAGCTGCTTCTTCTGAGCTACCCATCACATCATTAGGTCTGTGCTAACACGAAGCTGCTGCAACAAGCTGAAGTTGTGGCAATCTACACAGCAGACGTTGTACAGTCAGCAACTACACTGCTCAAAAAAATAAAGTGAACACTAAGATTACACATTCTAGATCTGAATGAATGAAATAATTGTATGAAATACTTTCGACTTTAGATAGTTGAATGTGCTGACAACAAAACCACTCAAAAATGATCAATGGAAATCTAATTTATCAACCCATGGAGGTCTGGATATGGAGTCACACTCAAAAAACTTCCAAAAGTGGAAAACCACACTACAGGCTGATCCAACTTTGATGTAATGTCCTTAAAACAAGTCAAAATGAGGCTCAGTAGTATGTGTGGCCTCCACGTGCCCATATGAACTCCCTACAACGCCGGGGCATGCTCCTGATGAGGTGGCGGATGGTCTCCTGAGGGATGTCCTCCCAGACCTGGACTAAAGCATACGCCAACTCCTGGACAGTCTGTGGTGCAATGTGCGGTTGGTGGATGGAGCGAGACATGATGTCCCAGATGTGCTCAATCGGATTCAGGTCTGGGGAACGGGCGGGCCAGTCCATAGCATCAATGCCTTCCTCTTGCAGGAACAGCTGACACACTCCAGCCACATGAGGTCTGGCATTGTCTTGCATTAGGAGGAACCCAGGGCCAACCGCACCAGCATATGGTCTCACAAGGAGTCTGAGGATCTCATCTCGGTACCTAACGGCAGTCAGGCTACCTCTGGTGAGCACATGGAGTGCTGTGCGGCCCCCCAAAGAAATGCCACCTCACACCTTGCCACAGCTCGCATTGATGTGCCATCCTGAATGAGCTGCACTACCTGAGCCACTTGTGTGGGTTGTAGACTCCGTCTCATGCTACCACCAGAGTAAAAGCACCACCAGCATTCAAAAGTTACCAAAATATCAGCCAGAAATCATAGAAACTGAGAAGTGGTCTGTGGTCACCACCTGCAGAAACACTCCTTTATTGGGGGTGTCTTGCTAATTGCCTAAAATTTCCACCTGTTTTTTGTTCCATTTGCACAACAGCATGTGAAATTGATTGTCAATCAGTGTTGCTTCCTGAGTGGACAGTGTGATTTCACAGAAGTGTGATTGACTTGGAGTTACATTGTGTTGTTCAAGTGTTCCCTTTATTTTTTTGAGCAGCGTATTAAAACTTACAAAAACATTGGATAAGTGGCAGCATTAATGAATTAGTGAAGCCTTGGAATGCTGCCTACAAGCATTGTAAGGCAATATGTTTTATGAGTAGCATGAAGTAGCTGAAGTACAGACTGAACAGTGGAATTAAAGTGACAAAATGGAAGTACATCAAAATTGTGTAGGGCTCCGTCAGCGGTTCAGAGGCAAGAAGAGTTTGGCAGACTACAAAATGTATCAAGTCACAAGGGCGACACCAACGCTTCACTCATCTTCAACCTCTATCTGCCTGACCCTTCTTTCACTCTGTCTCATGAAATCCACCATTGATCCTGTTCCCAAGAAAAGGAAGGTGACAGAGATGAATTAATGTCATCTTGTACCACTAACTTCTGTCATCATGAAAGGCTCATGAGGGTCACATTTTCTCCTCCCTTCCCGACAATCTTCAATTCACCTACCGCCTAAACAGATCTATGTATGATGCCATTGCCACCTCAATGCACACCGCCTTTACACATCTGATTGTAAGGT
This sequence comes from Umbra pygmaea, assembly GCA_016801145.1. Classification (NCBI taxonomy): domain Eukaryota; kingdom Metazoa; phylum Chordata; class Actinopteri; order Esociformes; family Umbridae; genus Umbra; species Umbra pygmaea. The sequence continues at coordinate 9,897 of JACXGM010002802.1, read as the reverse complement.
TGCTGTTTATTGAGTGCAGATTCATTTTTAACATCATAGTGCCCTCCCAGCTCATTCAACACAGGGGCACCACAAGGCTGCATACTCAGCCTCCTCCAGTATTCCCTGTATAAACAGAAAAGACGTAGATTTCCTTCCAGTCTACATCACTGAGAGGTTGGACTGGTCATTCCAAATAAACACAGTGGGGAAAATGCAAGGCAGCAACTGTACACTCTCAGAATTTCCCACAGATGTTTCATTGTATTCTACAGGGGCACTATCAAGAGTAAATTGTCAGGCTGCATCACGTCCTGGTGCGGCAAATCAAAGGTGACTGACTGCATGGCTCTGCGTAGGGTAATACACACTGCCTTCCCTTGAACACACCTACAAAAGGTGTCAAAAAAGGGCAAAATAGATCATCAATGATGCTAACCATCTGAGCCATGGTATGTTGAAGCAACTAACGCCCAATAGATGCAGCAAGTACATGAGCATTCTGTATTTAACAGCCAGAGTGGTTAAAAGCTTCTTTACCAAGACTATCCGTCAATTAAACAGACTTCAATAATCCCCCCACCATTTATTATGGACTGTTGTACAAAGTCACTATGGGTAATTCAATTGCACCTTGACCATCATACAGTATGATTTGGATGTGTAACTGTTTACATCTACTGATCTATACATATTAGACTAGTATTTTTTCAAGTGTCCCGCAATGGACAGTTGTACAAAATCACTAAAGTCAAATAAACTGCACCTTGATCATCACAAAATATCCTTCTGTGGTGTACTGTTTACATGTACATACCTTTATATACAAGACTTGATCTCTCACCACCTTCCTTTTTTTCACTGTACATGCAATTATATCTGCATTTCTGCGCACGAACATGACATTTAAAGTTGAAGTTGAACTAATGTTCTCATACAAACCAAGCAGTTGTACTTCATATAAATGGCCATTTAACTGTTACAAATTAATAGTTATATTTCTATTTTATTCTATTTACTTTTGAGTTTCTTGAAAATGGTTCTGTAAGCACAAAAACATGTCATTATTTGTTGGTACATTTGAGAATGATTTCTGCTGCCATGGCAGTTAATGTACATCATCATCATCATCATTAAAGAGTCAATGCCATACATGACAAACCCATAGTATCCTCTTTACCATCTTTTAAATAAAGGCGGTAAGCTGTAGATCTTGGGCAGTTTTATGTCCACAATTCTGGTTTATCAGTGTCCCATATGCCCACAATACCTTTTTAATAAAATAAATGTTTTTGCAGGTGATACGAATGCTACTTTAACTGTAACTTGATGTCAAGGTGGATTATAGTAGTGGGCAGGACCATATCTCCATGAGAGCAACTTTTATTTGAATTCAAATACACTTAAATAATAACTACTAAAAACAACAAAACACTAGAAGGTTTCTTTGCCAAATACACTGGTAGATATACACCTCTAAAATAAAACTCTAGACTTGTACTCTGAAAACTCACAACACTCGCAATGACCTCTAGATTCGTAGAATATGGGGTAGACTATATACAAACACTAATTTAGGTGAGAGTAATGGAGACAAGATCTAACAAGCACAGGAAGTCCATATATGGAGGTGAGTAGATCAGTGGTTTTCAACCCTCTCCTTGGGGCACACCAGATGTTCCACAGTTTAGCTATAGCCGATGAGCTAGCATATCTGATTCAACTCATCTTCTAGTGATCAGGCCTTTGATTAGTTAATCTGGTGAGCTAGTTCAGTGGCTACAGCTGAACTGTGGAATTTCTGGTGTGCCCTGAGGAGAGAGATAAAAACCACCAGAGTAGATAATATCCAGGAGAAATCAGAAAACCAGGAGTGGAGTACAAACAAATAACAACACAGAGACACAGGGAAACCAGCCGCTACAAAGAACCAACAGGGAGGAGGGGCAGGTAGAACCGATACCAGAGGAGGAACCACCGGTATGACAAGCAAGGCCAGGGAATCCGGCACCAAATCTGTAGGCGGGCAGCAGACACTGGCGGTGGAGCAGCAGTAGACACTGGCGGTGGAGCAGCAGACACTGGCAGTGGAGCAGCAGATACTGGCCGCGGAGCAGCAGTAGACACTGGCCGCGGAGCAGCAGTAGACACTGGCCGCGGAGCAGCAGTAGACACTGGCGGCGGAGCAGCAGTAGACACTGGCGGTGGAGCAGAAGTAGACACTGGTGGAACAGCAGTAGACACTGGCGGTGGAACAGCAGAAGACACTGGCCGCGGAGCAGCAGTAGACACTGGCGGCGGAACAGCAGTAGACACTGGCCGCGGAGCAGCAGTAGACACTGGGGACTAGGAGCTCTGACTAGACGAATAGGAGCTCTGAATGTACAAATAAGAGCTCTGATTGGATGAATAGGAGCTCTGATTGGACGAATAGGAGCTCTTATTGGACAAATAGGAGCTCTTATTGGACGAATAGGAGCTGTTATTGGACAAATAGGAGCTCTTGATTGGAGGCCCGCCATACTGGCTGCATGTCCACCCACAGAGGAAAGCCAAGCACTTTCCCTAGGCAGCCTTGTCCCATTGTACCTCCCCAAAAAAAATATTTAGGGGAGCTAAGGGTCTACTCTATCCTCCCTGGAGCAGAGGCCTACGGAGGAGCTGAAGACGTAGGGACTGGTAAGGAATCACAAACCAGAGGGAACTGGGAGAATGTAGGATCTAGGAATACAACACCCTATTGGGTTTCCCACTCTAAATTCTCCTCCCAGTTGGAACCCTCCTTCGACTATACTGCTCCTTTAGGTCCTCCTCCTCTGATTCCTGTTCTGGCTCATCAGTAGTGTGGTGGTGCAAAGCCCGGAGCAGGCTGGTGAAGTCCTCGTATGACTCCATGACTGGGCTCCCTGCCTCCCAGAAAGCTTGAGCAAAATCTAAAACCCTGCCAGACAGGACAGAGATAGTCACAAGCTCCCTGTCCCTGCCAGAGAGGACCCCACTTAGGCTGGTGGAAAAAGTCATCCATGTGTTCTCTTCTCGGCGACACTTAGTGGTGTCCCTATCAAACTTCTCTGTGGGGAGTGAGCTGGGTTCCCTGACCTGCTCGGGTTTGTTCTCAGTCGGAACTCTGGTGAGACATGGATTAAGTTTATTGTACCTCCCTTTTCCTGTGGCCTCGTAACTTCTTGAGAAAGCTGCCTACTTGTTATGGTTGTTCATTTTGTCAAGGTTGATTATAGTAGCAGGCCAGAGGCAGGTGCGTATCTCCATGTGAGCGACTTTTATTCGAACTCAAATACACTTGAATAATAACTACTAAAACAGCAAAACACCAGAAGCTTGTTTTTTCACAGGTAGATCTATTATCCTAAAACAAAACTCGAGACTTGTATTCACAGGAAACTCACAACACTTGCAATGAAACCTAGATTTGACCTCTCACAATGACACGCATGAGGCATGAAACCAGACAGCAATTACAGTGAATGACAAAGAACAAGTAAACAGGGGTAGACTTTATACACACTAAGGACTTAAGGGAAATCAGGTGTGAGTAATGGGGACAAGCTCTAACAAGCACAGGAAGTCCATATATGGAGGTGAGTAGCTAATGTTCGGGAGAATCAGAAAACCAGGAGTAGAGTTCAAACAAAATACAGAGACACAGGAAAACCATGACACTTGACCATTCTATTTTGAAGACAGACCCAGTAAATCATAGTCCTTCATGTCAAATTGGTGCCAAATTGCTATTTTAGGCCGACAACAATTCTATAAACTGACATTGAAAGGTTGTACAAAGTTTTATTTTATCTAATTTACAAACTAATAGCATCATAACTCAGAACAGGACTCTCATTCAAGGGGGTATCCCCCATTTGCTCCCACCTTTGCTGAATTACAGCAAAATGCAATATTGAAATAACATAATCCACTGATGAACACAAACTCAGCTCTACAAGTTATTTCAATTAAAGAAAAAAAAATTGTCAACTCAAAGTTCTCAACCACAACAGGTACATATCCTGCAAGCTTCCTTCAGCACCTTTTTTTTTACCAATAGAAATTGTACATTTTAGGATGCACTTTTATGCAGCCAAAATCTTGTCTGGTGAGTTAAGTTTTTTTATTGCTGCTGATACATATATAGTATTACTTATATTTTCTATTATTATATATTCAAGCATTTCACATAATGCAGCTATAAATTTACCAATTTAAACATTTTATATGTCAAAAAAATAAAAAATACATAGGCAACAATATTCTATGATTATTCTAATCTGATGAAATCTAGCAAACTGTAGCATTGGTAATTTGCACATTGCCTAAGCCTGGGACATCTTTCATTTAAAGTTGGACTTGTGCAAGCGACCATGGGAGGGACTTTGCTAAGTCATGTTTTTGTTATCCTTTAGACAAAAAATACAAGGGGATATTAGAGGCAGCATAAAAGAAACATAGTCTACATGGGAGGGTGTAGTGAATTTTTGTGCAAGTGTCTCTGCCAAGATCAGCAAAGTATCAGGATTTAGTTAAAAACATATTTATTTTAAGAATATTGACTTTACTGTGTGTTAATGGACCAATCAAAATCGGACTACAAAAGTACAAAATAATGTCAAAATGACCAATTACATTTGCTAATTACCAGAAGGTATCCAAAGGTTGTTTACAGCAAGAGCAACATGACTTAAGGGGAACTTGTATATTCAAAAAGAACCAAGTTAGGACCAATGCAAAATGTCATCGAATTTCAGTTAAAGGTGTAAACCTATGGAACAATTGTCATAAGGAATAAAAATTTGTGGGACACTTAGTAAGCTGAAAAAACTATTTAAAAATAATGCACTGAAACTATATGAATCCATTTAAAGAGTGATACATGAGCTAGCTGAGCTTGTTGTCATTTGGATTGTGCAACTGTATTGAATACGCAATTGTGAAGTTTTTGTATTTTGTTTATTTTTGTTTGTTTACAACAGATTGATGCAAAACACTAAATTGTAATTATTTTTATTGTATAAAAATTAGAGGTGTTAAAAAGGGTAGGCAATATAAGCAAGAGCTTCAGCCTACACCTGTTTCAGACCGCTGATAGGATTTGTAAATATACTGTTGGTGGTCAGCTCAATTGCTGTTGATGCAAGTCTGTCTGTCTGTCTGTCTGTCTGTCTGTCTGTCTGTCTGTCTGTCTGTCTGTCTGTCTGTCTGTCTGTCTGTCTGTCTGTCTGTCTGTCTGTCTGTCTGTCTGTCTGTCTGTCTGTCTGAAATAAATTCTATTCTATTCTATACTCAGTTCTTGAGACACATAATGCAGCTTGGTTGGTGCAAGTTTGTAGCACTGTTCCTTTCCCATAGCTTAACCTGCATTGCCATTTGGTGGATATTCTTTGAATTACACTTTGGTAAGACCTACTGACCTGCGTTGGTTTCCAATTTACTCTAAAGCAAGGGTCTTCAACTCTAACCCTACAGGGTCCAGAGCCTGCTGGTTTTCTGTTCTACCTCAACATTAATTGGACTCACCTGGTGTCCCAGGTCTAAATAAGTCCCAGATTAGAGGTTTGCAATACAAAAGTGGAGTGGATCTGGTTTTGAGGTCCAGAGTTGAGTATGAAGGCTCTAAAGTACTCTAACAATGTATCTATTCCTGAAATGGGTTTCCCAAAACGCATGCAGAGAGAACTGTTTTTGTTAAACCATGTTTTTATATCAATAGGTTTGAAAGGAATTATTGCTCTGGAATCATTGTTCTCTAATCAAATCCAAAGAACGGTCGCTTGGCTCTTTAATTTAAAGCCCTTGCTCCATTCAGTCTTCATGAGGATTTTGAAACCATTCCTGTGTTTTTTTTAATACTGTTCTTCCTTTGTAAATAATAAACTCAGCAAAAAAGAAACGTCCTCTCACTTGCAACTGTTGTCATCTTTCAGCAAACGTAATGTGAAAATACAATTAAGACATACTGTAGACTGAACAAGTTCAGTCTACAAACTTTATTGTCTACCGTCTGTAATCTGTTGGGTGTCTTAACAATGGTTCCACAAGTGCAAGTTCATAGATTTTTTGTGGTAATTGAACAACCATGGATAACATTGTTCAAACACTTTACAATGAAGATCTGTAAAGTTATTTGGCTTTTTACAAATTGTCTTTAAAATACAGTGTCCCGAAATAGGGACATTTACTTTTTTGCTGACTTTAGTTCATAATGTGGCCTAATTGGAGGTCACAATTATAGTTGTATGTAAAACAAAAGCCCTTGCTCCATTCAGTCTTCATGAGGATTTTGAAACCATTCCTGTGTTTTTTTTAATACTGTTCTTCCTTTGTAAATAATAAACTCAGCAAAAAAGAAACGTCCTCTCACTTGCAACTGTTGTCATCTTTCAGCAAACGTAATGTGAAAATACAATTAAGACATACTGTAGACTGAACAAGTTCCACAGACATGTGACCTGCAGAAATGCAATAATTTGTCCCTGAACAAAGAGGGTGTCAAAATGAAAAGTAAATGTCAGTATCTGGTCTGGCCTCCAGCTGCATTAAGTACTGCAGTGAATCCCCTCCTCAAGGACGGCACCAAATTTGCCAGTTTTTATTATGAGATGTTACCCCACTCTTCCAACTAGGCACCTGCAAGTTCCCGGACATTGCTAGACGGTCATGTCAGGATGAGCCTGCAGGAAGGGTACCACATGAGGGAGGAGGATGTCTTCCCTGTAACACACAGCGTTGAGATTGCCTGCTATGACAACAAGCTCCGTCTGATGACACAGTGTTACACCACCCCAGACCATGACAGACCCTCCACCTCCAAATCAATCATGTTCCAGAGTACAGGCCTTGTTCACGCTCAATACCCCTGGTGGGACAAAACTCTAAATTGTCAGAGAAGAGCACTTTTTGCCAGTTCTTTCTTGTCCAGCAAAGGTGGGTTTGTGCACATAGGCGACATTGTTGCTAATGATGTCTGGTGATGACCTGCCTTACTACATGTCTACAGGCCTTCAGTCCAGCCTCTCTCAGCCTATTGTGGCCAGTCTGAGCACTGATGGAGGGATTGTGTGTTCCTAGTCTGTCTTGGGCAGTTGTTTTTACCATCCTGTACCTGTCCTGCAGGTGAGATGTTGGAATGTACCGATCCTGCACAGGTGTTGTTACAAGTGGTCTGCCACTGCGAGGATGATCAGCTGTCTTTCCTGTCTCCCTGTAGCGCGGTTTTAGGCGTCTCACACAGTATGGACATTGCAGTTTATTTCCCTGGCCACATCTGCAGTCCTCATGTCTCCTTGCAGCATGCCTAAGGCACATTCACACAGATGAGCAGGGACCCTGAGCATCTTTCTTTTGGTGTTTTTCAGACTCAGTGGGAAGGTCTCTTTAGTGTCTTCAGTTTTCATAACTGTAAACTTTATTGTCTACCGTCTGTAATCTGTTGGGTGTCTTAACAATGGTTCCACAAGTGCAAGTTCATAGATTTTTTGTGGTAATTGAACAACCATGGATAACATTGTTCAAACACTTTACAATGAAGATCTGTAAAGTTATTTGGCTTTTTACAAATTGTCTTTAAAATACAGTGTCCTGAAATAGGGACATTTACTTTTTTGCTGACTTTAGTTCATAATGTGGCCTAATTGGAGGTCACAATTATAGTTGTATGTAATCCATTGATTTCACCTTTACATTTTTTTCAAATAGCATTATGGCAAACACTTGAGTGTTTTCTATTAAATGCCATAAGCATTATTTGTTGTACATAAGAAATTGATCAGGATAGATTTTCCATCAAGACAGTCGGGGCATGGCAGTGGAGCCCTTGCACCATTAGAAAAGACTGAAACGTCTCACTTGGGACAATCTACCCTGTGTAGTGTGGGCAATAAGCAGATAGAGGTGACCCTACCTTGATAAATAAAAAAAATGGGGGCGTGTCTATAATTGGTCCTCGCATTCTTGACATAGCTTGTCTGGATCCGGAAGTATGACGTAGGAATGCGTCACTGTCATTGGCAAATTCAAAACAAAATAGGTCACTTCCGTCGAGCTGTCAAGTATGATGCTCAGTGATGCTGGGGATTGCTCTACAGCTTTAGCGAGTAAATAGTAATACTTTTAAGTATCTGTCACAAAATGCCGATGACAACTATACAAAAGGTTACTCTGATATCCTGCTCCGTCCTCTGTGTTTCGTTATTCCTACCCAAAATGCTTTTAACGAGAGGGAAGAAGGAACTCGGACAGCCCGAGGGTAAGGCGGCTTATGACTGATCCGTTCTGTTGTTGATGTACAGCTCGGCTTTGATGCTCAGAAGATAATTCCGTATTTTTCACATCGGTCTAGCAAAAATACAAACCAGTCAACTAAATTATTGAAAAACATTTTGATACGTAAATACAGTTTACATATTGTACATATTAATATTACCACTAAATTGGCCTAATGTTTAAGATAGACATAATTATTCTTCTCAGTGCCTTTTTTCAGTGTGTTGATAAGTGCTCTCTGCACATTGTAGTTGGTCCTGGGTTTTATCCTCCCATGATGCATCGCCTACAGATGCCAAAGAGCCAGTGGGTGGAGGGTACTTATGACACTGGGCCACAAAGTCCTGAGGTTCAAGCTAAAGTCAAGGGCTTTGGCACAGTTCAGATCCGAGGAGCCAGTAAATCCAATCTGATCAGCCAGGTGATTTCCATCTATGGATTTGGAATCCTGCTCTACATCCTCTTCATCATATTTAAGGTATGCTTTATCACAGCAACCCTAGGATGTGTGAATCAAATGTGTACAGTATGGGTAGTGAAGAGGTTTGACTGCTGTAGCAGTGTTGAGCTGGTGTTAGTCTGGTGAAACAAGCCTAATATTCACCATTCTGTTACACAAAGCTAATAGCCTGGTGAATGAAGCTATGAAGCTGGTTCTACCAGGTAGGTTAAGTGTTATTATACATGTTGGCTAGCAGTAATGATATGTATTCTTTATTACAGTTTTTAACAGTGACCCATTAGTATCTGTAATGAAAGGTCCAGTGCGTCTAGCTATTTACCATGAATGCATTGTTGTATTCACAGATGACTAGGCCTAAAGGTAAAAGTACTCAACTGGAATGCAGATTTCCTACAATGTCATCTGAAGCTTGGAAGAAGAAAAGGAGTAAGTACAGAAAACATCAGCGTTACAAACCTCATCCATTGTAACATGATTTCATCTCATATTACTGCTAATAACTTTCTCCATTACCTGGCTCTTATGCCAAATAAACACACCCACCTCCCCCCAAACACCATGTTTTTATGACTTCTCATTTTCTGTGTAATTTTTTTTTGCCCAAACCTAACTCTAACCTCAATAACTTAATGTGTACTGGTACTCGATGCGTATTAAACCTAAGCTCAAATCGTATGCATTCAATAGCATTTTCTGACTTTTGAACATGTGCCGTGGGTCCAGATGTTTAGGTGAATTTCTGTCATGAAAAGCTCGTAAAACAAGTGTACACACCTAATATTAGGGCTGGGCATCGTTCAAAATCTTTTGATCCGGTGCCAAATTCGATACCTCAGTTTCGATACCGGTTCCTTAACGATACTTTTTTCTATACCATATTTTTTTGAATCCATTTCAACATCAACAGAATACAGTAAACCCAAAACCTTTAGTTTACACCTTAATTGTTTACCAGTAAAGCACAAAACATAACAATATAATTCTTCATTCTTTTTACTGACAATAACAGTAAAAAAGGTTATCCAGGCTAAAAGATGTGGTATCGGTACAGAACTCCCTTTATATTGATAGCTTGCTCACCTCCACCATGGGGCCACCATAGGTGGTTATAGGAACAGTCGACTTCTAAACAGTTCTACTAACTACTCTCCCCCAACACCGGTTTTGCTATTTGCATTCGC